>JAWQFJ010003115.1:48131-58131 GCA_034096865.1 Theodoxus fluviatilis | reverse complement strand
CAGGCATCTCTGCAGGACCGCCAGGTCCCTCAACAGGTGCTCCCAGAAAAACATCTCCATGCAGGTTTCTCCTGCTCTGTGCTGGGCCTGGACCAAGTTCACCACAGCCTGGAATCCCAGAACAAAGCAAGTAAGCTGTGAACCCAAACCTACTTCCATCCAGCTAGGGAAATGAGAGGAGGTACTGGGAACAACAACAAAAAAGGTAATTAAAAGTTTGATTTTACAGATATGATGTCACAGTGGAAAGTGTGTATGTGTGTGTGTGCGCACATGTAAGTGTGTGTGCATGTGTGTGAGTGCATCTACCTATGCATGTGTGTATGTGTGTGTGTGTGTGCATCTATGTGTGTATGTGCATGCAATGTGTATGTGTGTGTGTAAGACTGTCGCATGATAGCGACAAGATAGGGTGAGAAAGTGTACATAGGGGTTTGGTCTCGACACAGCGGCGCCGTCCGAAATTTTTGGAATGTGCTGTCGCACCAAAAAAACTAGTAACAAAGCCAAAACCTTGTCTCTTGTTGCTGATTGGGGTTGACACAGAGGGAGGCAAGGGGTGTCGAGATTCGATATGGGGGGGGATGGACCCCCAAAGGGTGGGCATGAGTGAAGCACGTATGATCACGTATGCTTGGTTCACCACGTGATATAATCGGGTTCTTTTGGTTGGCTAAAATGACTTTGGGCGACGGATTGTTAGGCGTTAGAACGCCTCGTGGATTTCTATTCCACGACTGCTGTTTGAGCAGGTTAGACGTGTCCGCGATGGAATCGCGTTTTGGGCTCGGGAGACCCGGGGGTCTGCCTCAAGCGCCAACATCGGGTTGACGAAGGCCCGGGGCCTTTCTCGATGTGAACACTGTCTTTATGTCCGCCATGGGTCTGATGAGACCAACTGTATCGACCAACAACCCTGTGCACTCGTGCACAAGCGTGCTTGACCGCACGTGGGTGTCCTTACACCCGGTCACACTCGTGAGAGTCTACTCAGGGGTGACGTATTATTGCAAACCGAGTTTGCAGCGGTGAGCCGGCCAGTCTAAGGTGCCACCGCGTTGTGAAAGGAGTCCTGCCGGAGAGAGCCACTGGTCACATGGAGTGACCGGTCCTACGGATCAGCGAGGAGGCTGGATCCATGTGTCCTGGGGATACAGGATAGGGGCGGAAGTACACCTCCCGCCGGTTTCTGCTCGGAGGAATCATCACAACTGGAGGGGGGCGGAGGTGCTAGGACTAGCAGCCTCGCGCGCCTGGGGTACCACGACGGAAGGTCGACGCACGTTGGACCGCGGTCACGTGCGACTGTGGAAGTACCTCGATGTGAGAATTAGAAGTGCGTGAGCGTGTAGGCTCCTCGAGACTGCTGGTGTAGGCAGTGTCTAGTGTGTTGTCGTCCTGTGCTAGGGGATTGTGTCGTTTCCCTGGAGCTGAACAAGGACCAGTGGGGTAAGATCGCTTTCTCTTATTTTCCGCTGGATCCCTTGAGGAAGACTGACAATAACTTTCGGCTGATGCCAATCTTATTCTCACTAAGAGCGTTAGGCTCGTTCATCTGAGAGGGAGAGAGTCTGGGTTGAACTGTCTCACTGCAAGAGTGAAGGAGCGAGAACGGCGCTAGCCGGTTTGTTGACGTATGATAATCAGGCTACGGTTTCCCCCGCGCGCGCGGCGTGGGTGCTGATAGTCTTCTTCATGAGTTGCCTGGGGCCTTGCCTGTGTGAGGCGAGTAACCCCAGCCCTTGAACTTGTGCGACAGTGGAGTGTGCTGTATTTCTTTTGGGGTTTTTGGCCATTCTTCTGGGTTGGGATTTATTTTGATTGTTTGTGTTCTTGATTAAACTGTTGTGAAACTTTTCTCTGATCCCCCAGTGTCTCATTTTTGTTGTTGTTTTACTTATTTGTTTACCTTTATTACTGAAAGGAAGTGGCAACAGGGGTTTAGCATGAAAACCCTCGGGTGGAATCTTTCAAGTTCTTAGAACTAATAATTAAAAGAGCAATCTTTTAATTAAATTTCATACCACCACGCGACATGTGGCGAGCCTATTCCAGGATGGTTCCTAAATTAATTGGAGAATTAATTATCATTTTGTTGAGTTGCCACTTTCCTACAGTATAGACACTGAGGGATCCACCTTTGATTGTTGAATTGTTGATATTGCCTGCTTGTGCAATTTCATGTGTTGACCTGACTTGTATTGCTTGCTCGTGCAATTTTTCATATTGCTTGACGTTCTTCCTGAGTAGTAATATTCTCCTGTTGTTGCATATCAGCTGGGTGTGCTATAGCAGTAAATAGTCATTCTATTAGTCTCGAATGTTTGGGGGAAAAACATCATTCCGGGGCGAGGGTCGTGCGTCAGATCGTCAAAGGGAAGCAGTACCGGCTGGGCTGCTTAGAGTATTTCCTGACACTGTGCCGACAGCTTGTTTAGCAGAATAGACTAATTTTCTAGGGGCGTCTCATCCTTGTGGATAGAGAGCATTCTTGTATTCTTAGTTTTTCCTTAATGGAACTTCGTTCAGGGCGAGCTACTGGAGAAGGTTCCACCATGGCGTCTAACACCGAGACTAGAGGGGAAAGGATTGCAAGGTGGCGTTCCTTCGCTACTGAGCTAGGAGTGGAAGCATCTGCAATTCCAGAGTTCATAGCAGAGCGCATGACTCGCGAGGAAACGGAGTGGGCGCGTCTGGAACTGGAGAGAATGAAGTTGGAAGGAGAGCGAGAGAGAGAGCAAGAGAGACTCGATAGAGAAGCAGAGGCAACGCAAGAGAGACTGGATATGGAGAGAGAAAAGCTTCTGAGAGAGCAAGAGCGAGAGCGAGAGAAGCTTGAGGGAGAGAAAGAGGAACGTGAGTTGAGGAAACAACTCATGGTTCAAGAGGCTGAGAGAAAGACTCAGGGTGATGGAGCGCATCTCAGCGTGAGTGAAGGTACGGATGATGATCAGGGAGATCGAATGTTTAGAGCATCCATTCCTTTGTTTGACGAGGCTAAGGAAGAAATAGCCACGTATTTAAAGAGGTTCGAACGCATAGCTACTCTTGGGAAATGGGACGAGAGCACTTGGGCTACTCGCGTATCAACTCGTTTGACGGGGAAGGCCGCGGAACTATATAACTCTCTCGATGATGAAACCGCGGAAGACTACCAGGAATTGAAGGCTGCTTTGCTGATGCGATATCAGTTGACCGCTGAGACCTATAGGCAGAGATTTAGGAGCTGTAGGAAGAAAGAAAGCGAAACCTACAAGCAGTTCTGCGCTCGGCTAGCGGAAAATCTGGCAAAATGGCATGAACTCTCCAGGGTGGAGGAGTTAAAGCAGTTGGTCCTGTTAGAACAGTTCTTACAGGGATTGTCCCCAGAGATGGCTGCGTTCGTGAAAGAGAAGAGACCGCAAGCGTTGGCTGAGGCGGGAGATCTAGCAGAGATCTACTTCGAAGCTCACGGCGAGAGCCGCAAGAAGTATTTCCAGTCAGGGAAACCACAAGGTGGGAATCCGGGGAATGGGAGCCAGTATAAGGGAGGGAACCCCAGTGGGAGAGGTCCTATGCAAAGGAATTTCAAGGGGAATCCTAAGGGAGCTAGGGGAGCCAGGGGTGACAAGGGATGTTATTCCTGTGGGTCGCCGAAGCACTTCGCCAGGGATTGTCCCCAGGGAGCGAAAACTGCAGGGGCAGTATCGAGAGGGCCGATGCCGGCTCCACCGCTAGTCTCCATCCCGACACTGTGTTGGCCATGTAGCATGCAAGACTACGACCCCCGGTGCCTTGTTGTGATCAAAGGTGTTACCGTACAGGGGCTACGTGACACAGGGTCACAAGTGTGTGTTGTGAGACGCTCCCTCGTCTCACCTCACCAGTACACGGGCCAAGAGCTCGAAGTGTGTATGGCAGAATCCAACATGAAGCGGCGATATCCGGTCGCCGCTGTCCGTGTAGACTGCCCGTTCTACACAGGGGAAGTCGAAGCTGTGGTGATGGAATCACCCGTAGCAGATTTCATAGTGGGAAACCACGCCCGGCTGGGCGATCGTAGCATTCTGCCTGTCTATGCGTTATCCAAGACAGTATCCGTAGTCACGCGCGCGCAAGCGTCTGCCGAGAAAAAGAAAAAGCCATCGCAGCTGCGAGTGGCACCGGCAGGGCTTGGGGAAGTTACTCCCGCTAGGCTGCGTGAGTTACAGTTGGGAGACCCGTCGCTTAGGCGATGCCGTGAAGCCGCAGAGGAGAAGAAAGAGTGGCTCACGAAGAGGTCTGGGAAGATTGCCTTCTCGTGGAGGAGAGGAATACTCTACCGCGAATTCAAGAGCGGAGGTGTCGTCTACACGCAGGTTGTAGTCCCTCGCCAGCTACGGCAGGGAGTTTTGAGCTTGGCTCATGAACCTCCGATGGGAGGCCACATGGGAGTCCAGAGCACTCAGGAACGTGTCTGGAAACAATTTTTCTGGCCGGGGATGTGCCCTGATATTCGCAGATTTGTCTCGTCTTGCGATCAGTGCCAGAGGGTTTCTCCCAGACCCAGGAAAGTGCCTGTAGGACGGATGCCGCTCATCGACACACCATTCGAACGGGTAGCCATCGATTTGGTTGGGCCGATTTCGCCTGCGTCGGATGCAGGGAATCGTTACATACTGGTTATGGTGGACTATGCCACCCGCTATCCAGAGGCCGTTCCACTCAAAACCATCGATGCCGTGACCGTTGCGGAAGCCATGTGGCAGGTGTGGTCACGAGTAGGAATACCAGCAGAGATTCTCACTGACAGGGGGACTCAATTCATGAGCGAGACCATGAGGGAGGTTGAGAGACTACTGGCCATCAAGGGCTTGGCTACAACCCCCTATCACGCTCAGGGGAACGGGTTGGTGGAGCGATATAACGGGACCCTGAAGACCATGCTTCGGAAGCTAACTCAGGAGAGGCCCAAGCAATGGGATCGTTATATCCCTGCACTACTCTTCGCCTACCGCGAGGTCCCGCAAGAAAGTCTCGGCTTTTCTCCGTTTGAGCTGCTCTACGGGAGAACTGTCCGAGGACCCATGTCCGTACTCCGAAGTCTCTGGACTGAGGAGGGGACAGAAGAAGAAGTGAGGACCACGTCGGAATACGTGGTTGATCTTCGAAATCGAATCGAGGAGACCTGCAAGCTAGCTCGCGAGAAGTTGGCTGTCGCATCTCAGAGGCATGCGGCCGTGTTCAATCGCAAGGCGGTTGCACGCCTGTTTCGCCCAGGCGAAAAGGTTTTGCTACTGCTACCTCAGCGACACAACAAATTGCAGCTATGCTGGCAGGGCCCGTTCGAAGTCCTAGAGAAAAGGGGCGAATCCGATTACCGCATCAGGATGTTCGGGCGTGAACGGCTGTTCCACGCCAACCTCCTGAAGCTGTATCGGGAGAGGCAAGGTGTGAGCGAGTCAGCCGACACCACCCCCGCGATCGCCGTGGCGGTGATCGAGGAGACAGGGGGGATGACTCCGCCTGACCGCGAATTACCCCTGCCATGCTTGACTGGGGAGGAGACTGCCCGCGACGTCGTGCTAGGCTCCCAACTGACCGACAGTCAGAGACGTCAAGTGTTGGCCATTGCAGAGAGGTATGAGTCGGTCCTGACCGATCTCCCTCTCAAGACCGACCTTGTCACCTTTGACATGACGGTGGAGTCAGCCCGACCCGTGCGCGTCAAGCAGTACCCTCTTCCCTACGCCAAGGTGGAGGCGGTGAAAGAGGAGGTAAAGGCTATGTTGGAGCTCGGTGTCATCGAGCCAGCCGCCTCTCCCTACAATGCCCCGGTTGTTCTTGTCAGGAAGAAGGACGATCAGTATCGGTTCTGTGTGGACTATCGGTCGCTGAATAGAGTGACCGTATTTGATGCTGAGCCTCTTCCTGACGTGGAAAACCTCTTCGCGCAGCTCGGGCACGCGAAGTATTTTACCAAGATTGACCTCTCAAAAGGATACTGGCAGATACCTGTCCGTGAGGAGGTGCGTCCCATGACCGCTTTCACCACCCCCGCGGGCCAGTTTCAGTTCCGCGTCATGCCATTCGGTTTGAGAAACGCTGTGGCTGTTTTCTCCCGAATGATGCGGGCTTTGCTGGAGCCGCTGGGGAGGAGTGACGTTTATAACTTCATGGACGACATCCTCATTGCGACGAGGACCTGGCCAGAGCACCTCGAGGCTTTAGAGGCCGTGCTGCAACGTCTCAGACAGGCGAACCTGTCTGCCCGTCCTACCAAGTGCTGCGTAGGGTTTAAGGAATTGAGTTTCCTAGGCCACGTAGTGCGGGAGGGGGAAGTCCTGCCTGAGGAGGACAAAGTGAGGAAGGTGGAAGGAGCACCGGTGCCGAAGACTAAGAAGCAAGTCCGTGCCTTCCTGGGATTGGCCGGATATTATAGGAAGTTCATACCAAACTTCTCGGCCATCGCTCTCCCCCTATCCGAACTCACCAAGAAAGGAGCTCCGAATGTAGTGGAGTGGACCGCGGCGTGCGAGACTGCGTTCCGCGCTCTGAAGGCGCGGCTCACTGCGAAGCCGGTCTTGCAGCTGCCGGACCTGTCCGCGCAGTTCACTCTACGGACGGATGCATCTGACCATGGACTGGGAGCAGTACTATTGCAGGAGAAGGGTGGGGTGCTTCACCCTGTGGCTTACGCGAGCCGGAAGCTATCAGGAGCTGAGAGCAAGTACTCGACCATTGAACGGGAGTGCTTGGCCGTGGTGTGGGCCACCCACAAGTTCCAACCCTTCCTGTATGGACGCGAGTTCGTCCTTGAAACTGATCACCAACCACTGCGCTATCTGCAGACGGCCAAGGTCGCGAATAGCAGACTTATGAGATGGAGTCTGCTGCTCCAATTGTACAACTTCACCGTGAGAGTGATCCCCGGGAGTCAGAACGTGGGGGCCGACTACCTGAGTCGCGCCTGCGGGCCTGAGAGTGATTCTGTGACAACGTAGTCGTGTCTTAGTGGGGAGGACTTGTCGCATGATAGCGACAAGATAGGGTGAGAAAGTGTACATAGGGGTTTGGTCTCGACACAGCGGCGCCGTCCGAAATTTTTGGAATGTGCTGTCGCACCAAAAAACTAGTAACAAAGCCAAAACCTTGTCTCTTGTTGCTGATTGGGGTTGACACAGAGGGAGGCAAGGGGTGTCGAGATTCGATATTGGGGGGGATGGACCCCCAAAGGGTGGGCATGAGTGAAGCACGTATGATCACGTATGCTTGGTTCACCACGTGATATAATCGGGTTCTTTTGGTTGGCTAAAATGACTTTGGGCGACGGATTGTTAGGCGTTAGAACGCCTCGTGGATTTTTATTCCACGACTGCTGTTTGAGCAGGTTAGACGTGTCCGCGATGGAATCGCGTTTTGGGCTCAGGAGACCCGGGGGTCTGCCTCAAGCGCCAACATCGGGTTGACGAAGGCCCGGGGCCTTTCTCGATGTGAACACTGTCTTTATGTCCGCCATGGGTCTGATGAGACCAACTGTATCGACCAACAACCCTGTGCACTCGTGCACAAGCGTGCTTGACCGCACGTGGGTGTCCTTACACCCGGTCACACTCGTGAGAGTCTACTCAGGGGTGACGTATTATTGCAAACCGAGTTTGCAGCGGTGAGCCGGCCAGTCTAAGGTGCCACCGCGTTGTGAAAGGAGTCCTGCCGGAGAGAGCCACTGGTCACATGGAGTGACCGGTCCTACGGATCAGCGAGGAGGCTGGATCCATGTGTCCTGGGGATACAGGATAGGGGCGGAAGTACACCTCCCGCCGGTTTCTGCTCGGAGGAATCATCACAACTGGAGGGGGGCGGAGGTGCTAGGACTAGCAGCCTCGCGCGCCTGGGGTACCACGACGGAAGGTCGACGCACGTTGGACCGCGGTCACATGCGACTGTGGAAGTACCTCGATGTGAGAATTAGAAGTGCGTGAGCGTGTAGGCTCCTCGAGACTGCTGGTGTAGGCAGTGTCTAGTGTGTTGTCGTCCTGTGCTAGGGGATTGTGTCGTTTCCCTGGAGCTGAACAAGGACCAGTGGGGTAAGATCGCTTTCTCTTATTTTCCGCTGGATCCCTTGAGGAAGACTGACAATAACTTTCGGCTGATGCCAATCTTATTTTCACTAAGAGCGTTAGGCTCGTTCATCTGAGAGGGAGAGAGTCTGGGTTGAACTGTCTCACTGCAAGAGTGAAGGAGCGAGAACGGCGCTAGCCGGTTTGTTGACGTATGATAATCAGGCTACGGTTTCCCCCGCGCGCGTGGCGTGGGTGCTGATAGTCTTCTTCATGAGTTGCCTGGGGCCTCGCCTGTATTGAGACGAGTAACCCCAGCCTTGAACTTGTGCGACAGTGGAGTGTGCTGTATTTCTTTTGGGGTTTTTGGCCATTCTTCTGGGTTGGGATTTATTTTGATTGTTTGTGTTCTTGATTAAACTGTTGTGAAACTTTTCTCTGATCCCCCAGTGTCTCATTTTTGTTGTTGTTTTACTTATTTGTTTACCTTTATTACTGAAAGGAAGTGGCAACAGGGGTTTAGCATGAAAACCCTCGGGTGGAATCTTTCAAGTTCTTAGAACTAATAATTAAAAGAGCAATCTTTTAATTAAATTTCATACCACCACGCGACAAAGACAGTGGAAGTAATGTTGGCAGACAAGTATTGCAATAATCAGACCTATTCAAAGAGCCACTGCACCACGCAAGCCTGTGTAAATGAGCTGAGAAGGGCTCTTAAAAAAAGAAAACTGGTTCTACCTGGTTGTTTGTTCCAGCACCAAGCAGCAGTGCTGCATGGGTGAGGAGGCGCAGCAAGGAGCAGGCCCCAGGGCTCAGGGTCCGCTCTGGGACAGCCTGCAGTGGCCGCTGTGCCTCAGGTCCCAGGATGTAGCCCACCTCTGTCCTGTCTTGTCTGGAACACGGACAGCCCCAGTGAGTCACGCAAGAGATACCACAGACAGGCAGACAGACGGGTTGTTTTGTTTGCTGAGTGCCCTCTGACAAGATTTACTGCTTCAAGAAAAGCTTCTCTGCCAGAAGAAAGAGTGGGTGAGGACTAAGTGTTGATTTTCTGTTTGATGCGAGCGGTGATGTTTCTTGTGCTTGGTTATGGGGTTTGGCGACCATTTTGTTGTTAAACTTCGGTTAGGCTCCATCTTCTAGGGCAGTCTGAATGCGTGGTTCGATCTACGTGATCTGACTTTGTCCCCTTGACACCCAGTGGCCTCTCTGGCTGCTTGGGGCAGCCCCTGGCTGAGTTACTGGAATGGGCCCTGTGATGGTACGTTCTTTCCGCATTAGTAAGAATGTAGAAGCCAGCCAGGCCTCAAATAAATGTAGTTATTAGAGAACCAGCCATGCCTAGAAAATAGTTTGTTGTAGTGAGGAGGTATACAGCTGCTAAATGAGAAGGATTTGACTTTGACAAAACTTTGACATTGCTTACGTCATACAGTGCTTGACGGCGTCATATTCAGTGCTTGACGGCGTCATATTCAGTTTGGGACGGCGTGATGATTTTTAGAGAGGGATGGGCGAGATTGGTCTCGGGCGAGAGGTTGGGGCGTAGAACGCGAGTGACCAGAACGGATGGAATTGAAACGATCCCCGATCTCAGAATGATGTGATTTGCTTCAAGTACGGAAGTCTGAGCTTCCCTTATCAGACACAACTCTTGGTGGAGACTTTGAGTGTTGAATCGGCACAATGTGGACTGGCCATAGCTACCTACGGTGACAAACGTCATGCCCACACTGGAAGAAGAACGGTTGACGTCTGCCCTCTATATCTGATGCTCCAATTCCGAGTCGCCCTGGGGCCGGTTGCTCAACAATCAGTTATCGGCTAACTGTCAGCTAAAACGCAACCTACCAGCTAAATTAGCGCCGGATAGCTTAACTGGGTTGCTCGAGCGCCAGTTTGACTAAATGACAGCTAAGTTAGCGGGAATAATTTAGAGGTGGTCGGAGCAGCTCTAAAATCCCTGTCGCGATACGACA
>JAWQFJ010003115.1:31561-48109 GCA_034096865.1 Theodoxus fluviatilis | reverse complement strand
TGCAGTACATACACCACACACTATGCATATAGTGCATATGCTGCAGTGTACATGCATCATGCACTGTAGAACGCACACAGCGTACTACAGGGTACACATAACATACAGTGGCTGATGTCAACGGAGTAAGATCAATTGTTTGAGGGCTTCTGACAAGATTAAACACATCATAAGATTTTCTTTCCGGCAGCATTGGTGATCTTTGGCTGGATGCTGATTTCTGTGTTGATGGGGAGATGCAAGTAGTGATGTTTATAGGGGTTGGATATGGATGAATTTTCAAGGTGGTTTGAATACCATACATACATAGATGCACCTCAATGATCTGACCCTGTTCTGATGCACCCGGCAGTCTCTGGCTGCTTGGATCCTACTGAGGCTGAGCTACTGGGGCAGGCCCCGAAAGCCCAGCAGTTTGGAGGGCATTCCGAAAATGAGGGGTCATCAAGCACCTCCAACCCCAAGTGACCTCTGTAGTGTACACCCTCAATGCGGTGCAACATGAATATATATATTACATGTAGATGTACACTCACAGCACAGTGCAATGTACACAAGTACACATGCAACATCTTGCAGAGCATTCATGACGCGGCATGACAGTGAATGCACACAAAAACCGGCCTCTCTCACAGTGCACACACTGCACTGCTACGCCCAAAACGTCGGATCCATCATTGAACCAGAGATCCCCACATCCGCAAGTGATCCTTGTGACCACTCTCTGTTCTGCACAGCACAAGAATGTTTCAGAGAAGCTAGGTGGCAGATGGTCTTCAGAGGAGTAGCTTCCATCATCAAGTGTTTCGGCCTTATCTTCCAGACATTTTCAAGAGACAGGGCACATATCCATCATGACGCCACGCGGCTGGCGGCTGTCTGAAGTGGCCAATCACCTTGTGTGACGGTCTCCATCATCTGCCTCTGACAAACAAATTACACAGCTCTGTGCACACACCACATCCCACAGTGTAGTTCCACAATGCACCATAATGTACAAGCCTAAACTGCAAGATGTGCAAACTATGTATTGCACCACTGCCAGCATACTGTATACTCGAGAGCTATGCACGCCAGGGCTGTACACACGAGAGCTATGCACGCCAGGGCTGTACACACGAGAGCTATGCACGCCAGGGCTGTACACACGAGAGCTATGCACGCCAGGGCTGTACACACGAGAGCTATGCACGCCAGGGCTGTACACACGAGAGCTATGCACGCCAGGGCTGTACACACGAGAGCTATGCACGCCAGGGCTGTACACACGAGAGCTATGCACGCCAGGGCTGTACACACGAGAGCTATGCACGCCAGGGCTGTACACACGAGAGCTATGCACGCCAGGGCTGTACACACGAGAGCTATGCACGCCAGGGCTGTACACACGAGAGCTATGCATGCCAGGGCTGTACACACGAGAACTATGCACGCCAGAGCTATGCACACCAGGGCTGTACACACCAGGGCTGTACACACGAGAGCTATGCACACCAGGGCTGTACACACCAGAGCTATGCACACCAGAGCTATGCACGCCAGGGCTGTACACACGAGAGCTATGCATGCCAGGGCTGTACACACGAGAACTATGCACGCCAGAGCTATGCACACCAGGGCTGTACACACCAGGGCTGTACACACGAGAGCTATGCACGCCAGAGCTGTACACACGAGAGCTATGCATGCCAGGACTGTACACACGAGAGCTATGCACGCCAGGGCTGTACACACGAGAGCTATGCACGCCAGGGCTGTACACACGAGAGCTATGCACGCCAGGGCTGTACACACGAGAGCTATGCATGCCAGGGCTGTACACACGAGAACTATGCACGCCAGAGCTATGCACACCAGGGCTGTACACACCAGGGCTGTACACACGAGAGCTATGCACGCCAGGGCTGTACACACGAGAGCTATGCACGCCAGGGCTGTACACCCGAGAGCTATGCACGCCAGAGCTGTACACACGAGAGCTATGCATGCCAGGACTGTACACACGAGAGCTATGCATGCCAGGACTGTACACAGGTCAAATCTGAAGGGGTTCCAGGACTGGCCACACAGTGGAAAGGGAGGGCAGGCTGCCTACCTCTCGATGCTGCACCAGGATCTTGGCTCTCTCAAGGCACAGCAGGAGCCACAGGGACTGCACGTGCTTCAGCTGGCACAGCTGTCTGGCCTGCACACCAACACAGTTGTACGTCAACAAACAAATACAAAATTACCAGGTTTGTAGCAGCATGACTGATAAAGAAGAAGAAAAATTTAATGGCAAATTTTCCCATTAAAATTTTGGTATAAGAGAGAGAGGTAGCCAACATTTTTTAAAAGGAAATCTAGCTTATGACATTTTATAAAGTAGAATTTAGAACCAATGAGAGGCAGAAAATGTGTTCCATCATCCTTAATCTGTAAAGAATGTGACACACCCAGTACAAAGATGGTGCAGGTGGCCACTCTGCAAGGGATCAGTCGATACACAGGGAGAAAGGATTGGATGCAGAGATGGATCGACAGAAAGACATACTTACACAAGATTGAAAAGGAGGATGGACAGAGAGACAGACAATCCATCACCTTCTGGCTGCAGATGGTGGAGGGAGCCATTCTGAGGATGTCCACCATGTAGGTGTGGAGGAGGAGGTTGGGGTCTCCACCCAGGCTCTGCAGGAAGCTGATGGCCACGTCCAGGTCAGACAGGGACTGGCAGATCTCGGGCAGGCCAGGCAGCTGACCACTGATCTGGTGTCGGCCGGCCTGGCTGATGGCCACCTGGAAGGTGACAAAGACATGCTGTCCTACTCTGCCCTGAATTTTTCAATGAGTATCATGGATGTTATCAAGGAGTTTTAAAACTACCACATCTCCCCATAACACCCTCAACAATGGAATAAATAACTGCTAAAGATCGATTAAAGATTGATTCTTTTTTTTCCACATGATTGGTAAAAAAGGAAAATTTGAATTCAAACCATGTTTACATCAAGATGTTAAAAAATAATTTTAGAACTAGTATGTTTGGAAATCAGACACATCAAAATAAATGGCAACAGTCCATTACTTAACCCTGGGAATGCCATGATGACCCCCCATTACTTACCCCTCAGAATGCCATGATGACCCCCCATTACTTAACCCTGAGAATGCCATGCTGACCCCCCATTACTTAACCCTGGGAATGCCATGCTGACCCCCCATTACTTAACCCTGGGAATGCCATGATGACCCCCCATTACTTACCCCTCGGAATGCCATGATGACCCCCCATTACTTACCCCTCGGAATGCCATGATGACCCCCCATTACTTACCCCTTGGAATGCCATGATGACCCCCCATTACTTACCCCTCGGAATGCCATGATGACCCCCCCCCATTACTTACCCCTCGGAATGCCATGATGACCCCCTATTACTTAACACTCGGAATGCCATGATGACCTCCCATGATGACCCCCATAATGACCCCCATGATGACCCCCCATGATGACCCCCATGATGACCACCCATGATGACCCCCCATGATGACCACCCATGATGACCACCCATGATGACCCCCATGATGACCCCCATGATGACCCCCCATGATGACCACCCATGATGACCCCCCATGATGACCCCCCAAAAAACACAGTCCCAGTGCACTGGCACTGATAGCAGACCAGCTCTGATGTGTGCTGTACTCTCATTGGTTGATAGAAATAGGCTCCAACCAACAGAGAGTGAGGTAGTGAAAATTTAACACAGAGCTGGACCCCCCAGTGGCTGAAAATTCGGACTGTGGCACTCCACGTCACTGTCCAAACTTTCAAACTGTGGCACTCCACCGTCGCTGTCCAAACTTTCAAACTGTGGCACTCCACATCACTGTGCAAACTTTCAAACTGTGGCACTCCACGTCGCTGTCCAAACTTTCAAACTGTGGCACTCCACCGTCACTGTCCAAACTTTCAGACTGTGGCACTCCACCGTCGCTGTGCAAACTTTCAAACTGTGGCACTCCACCGTCGCTGTCCAAACTTTCAAACTGTGACACTCCACTGTCGCTGTCCAAACTTTCAAACTGTGGCACTCCACCGTCACTGTCCAAACTTTCAAACTGTGGCACTCCACCGTCGCTGTCTAGACTTTCAGACTGTGGCACTCCACCGTCGCTGTGCAAACTTTCAAACTGTGGCACTCCACATCACTGTGCAAACTTTCAAACTGTGGCACTCCACTGTCGCTGTCCAAACTTTCAAACTGTGGCACTCCACCGTCACTGTCCAAACTTTCAGACTGTGGCACTCCACCGTCGCTGTGCAAACTTTCAAACTGTGGCACTCCACCGTCACTGTCCAAACTTTCAAACTGTGACACTCCACTGTCGCTGTCCAAACTTTCAAACTGTGGCACTCCACCGTCACTGTCCAAACTTTCAAACTGTGGCACTCCACCGTCGCTGTGCAAACTTTCAAACTGTGGCACTCCACCGTCACTGTCCAAACTTTCAAACTGTGGCACTCCACCGTCGCTGTGCAAACTTTCAGACTGTGGCACTCCACCGTCGCTGTGCAAACTTTCAAACTGTGGCACTCCACCATCGCTGTCCAAACTTTCAGACTGTGGCACTCCACGTCGCTGTCCAAACTTTCAGACTGTGGCACTCCACCGTCGCTGTCCAAACTTTCAGACTGTGGCACTCCACCGTCGCTGTGCAAACTTTCAAACTGTGGCACTCCACCGTCGCTGTCTAGACTTTCAGACTGTGGCACTCCACCGTCGCTGTCTAGACTTTCAGACTGTGGCACTCCACCGTCGCTGTGCAAACTTTCAGACTGTGGCACTCCACCGTCGCTGTCCAAACTTTCCGACTGTGGCACTCCACCGTCGCTGTCTAGACTTTCGGACTGTGGCACTCCACTGTCGCTGTCCAACTTTCAACTGTGGCACTCCCTCGCTGTCAAACTTTCAACTGTGACACTCCACCGTCGCTGTCCAAACTTTCCGACTGTGACACTCCACGTCGCTGTGCAAACTTTCAGACTGTGGCACTCCACCGTCGCTGTGCAAACTTTCAGACTGTGGCACTCCACCGTCGCTGTCTAGACTTTCAAACTGTGGCACTCCACTGTCGCTGTCCAAACTTTCAGACTGTGGCACTCCACCGTCGCTGTCCAAACTTTCCGACTGTGGCACTCCACGTCGCTGTCCAAACTTTCAAACTGTGGCACTCCACCGTCACTGTCCAAACTTTCAGACTGTGGCACTCCACGTCGCTGTCCAAACTTTCAGACTGTGGCACTCCACCGTCGCTGTCTAGACTTTCAGACTGTGGCACTCCACCGTCGCTGTGCAAACTTTCAGACTGTGGCACTCCACCGTCGCTGTCTAGACTTTCAGACTGTGGCACTCCACCGTCGCTGTCTAGACTTTCGGACTGTGGCACTGCACCGTCGCTGTGCAAACTTTCAGACTGTGGCACTCCACCGTCGCTGTCTAGACTTTCAAACTGTGGCACTCCATCGTCGTTGTCTAGACTTTCAGACTGTGGCACTCCACCGTCGCTGTGCAAACTTTCAGACTGTGGCACTCCACCGTCGCTGTGCAAACTTTCAAACTGTGGCACTCCACCGTCGCTGTCTAGACTTTCGGACTGTGGCACTCCACCGTCGCTGTGCAAACTTTCAGACTGTGGCACTCCACCGTCGCTGTCTAGACTTTCAAACTGTGGCACTCCACCGTCGCTGTCTAGACTTTCAGACTGTGGCACTCCACCGTCGCTGTGCAAACTTTCAAACTGTGGCACTCCACCGTCGCTGTGCAAACTTTCAGACTGTGGCACTCCACCGTCGCTGTGCAAACTTTCAAACTGTGGCACTCCACCGTCGCTGTGCAA
This sequence comes from Theodoxus fluviatilis, assembly GCA_034096865.1. NCBI lineage: Eukaryota > Metazoa > Mollusca > Gastropoda > Cycloneritida > Neritidae > Theodoxus > Theodoxus fluviatilis. Next base: position 42,227 of record JAWQFJ010003115.1, on the reverse strand, counting down.
ACTTTCAAACTGTGGCACTCCACCGTCGCTGTCCAAACTTTCAAACTGTGGCACTCCACGTCGCTGTCCAAACTTTCAAACTGTGGCACTCCACTGTCGCTGTGCAAACTTTCAGACTGTGGCACTCCACCGTCGCTGTGCAAACTTTCAGACTGTGGCACTCCACTGTCGCTGTGCAAACTTTCAGACTGTGGCACTCCACCGTCGCTGTCCAAACTTTCAAACTGTGGCACTCCACCATCGCTGTGCAAACTTTCAAACTGTGGCACTCCACGTCGCTGTCCAAACTTTCAAACTGTGGCACTCCACCGTCGCTGTCTAGACTTTCAAACTGTGGCACTCCACCGTCGCTGTCTAGACTTTCAAACTGTGGCACTCCACCGTCGCTGTCAAACTTTCAGACTGTGGCACTCCACCGTCGCTGTGCAAACTTTCAGACTGTGGCACTCCACCGTCGCTGTCCAAACTTTCAAACTGTGGCACTCCACTGTCGCTGTCCAAACTTTCAAACTGTGGCACTCCACCGTCACTGTCCAAACTTTCAGACTGTGGCACTCCACCGTCGCTGTGCAAACTTTCAAACTGTGGCACTCCACCGTCGCTGTGCAAACTTTCAAACTGTGGCACTCCACCGTCGCTGTCCAAACTTTCAAACTCTGGCACTCCACCGTCGCTGACCAAACTTTTGGACTGTGGCACTCCAAGGGTTGAAAAGTCTTGCTGTTGCTTGCAGCAAGTGGGGATGCTGTTTCAAGCAGAAGCCTGGTGCTCCATCATTTGATACATACTAAAATGCATCCAGGAGTCAAGCAGGTATCCATGAGGTCAGCTAATTAGCGTGATGATACTTAGAATGCGCCTTAGGGACTGGAGATGATGCTGGTGACCGGTTGCCTGCATATTCTTTTCATTTACTTGTCTGCTGTCAAATGACAAATGAAAATTGTTTGACAAATGACTGGGCTATGATGGGAAAAGCAGTTTAGACTAGCATACAGGTGAAACTTTGGTCTATGCAAACTAGTACCTACACTTCTTGCCATCTGAACATGCCACACAAGTCTGGGCAACAAGGGAAAGATCTGCATACCTGAGGCAGGCGATCTCTCAGAGACTTGAATTTGATGGCAGCAGTGGTGTCAGCCCTGTATGACATAGTCTCTACCTGAAAGTCAAAGCAGGAACAAAATTATCATCAATCACCTCAACCTAAATTGTGAAAGACAAACTTCTGACACTTGTATTTTAGTGGAGCAAAATTTACCCTTACTTTATGCTGGAAACTGACTTACTGGGATGATTTGGTGGAGACAGGCCAAACAGAATTACATGGTGGAGATCTGTGTGCTGCAGACAGATTTGCAGACATGACATACAACAGACAGACACACTGGGACCTACTGGAAGGACGTGGTGGAGACATGACATACTACAGACACACTGGGACCTACTGGAAGGACGTGGTGGAGACATGGCATACTACAGAAACACACACTGGGACCTACTGGAAGGACGTGGTGGAGACATGGCATACTACAGACACACACACTGGGACCTACTGGAAGGACGTGGTGGAGACATGACATACTACAGACAGGCACACTGGGACCTACTGGAAGGACGTGGTGGAGACATGACATACTACAGACAGACACACTGGGACCTACTGGAAGGACGTGGTGGAGACATGACATACTACAGACACACACACTGGGACCTACTGGAAGGACGTGGTGGAGACATGACATACTACAGACACACACACTGGGACCTACTGGAAGGACGTGGTGGAGACATGACATACTACACACACACTGGGACCTACTGGAAGGACGTGGTGGAGACATGACATACTACAGACACACACACTGGGACCTACTGGAAGGACGTGGTGGAGACATGACATACTACAGACACACACACTGGGACCTACTGGAAGGACGTGGTGCTGCTGGTGGACTCGGGCCTTGGACTGCAGGAACTGCTCCACCAGTTCCCGCTGGAAGCCGTGGAAGTCGTACTCCACCTGCGTGCCCTTGCCCATCTGGAAGGAGTAGTTGCAGTTGGCCAGCACCAGGGGCAGCAGGTCCCGCTCCAGCTCCAGGCAGACCAGGTGGCTGGCCGTCACACTCCGCAGATGCACCTCAGGCAGGTCCTCGTACCTGCAGGGAAAACAGCTGCTTAAGCCAGCAGTTCTCAGCAGCTCCCCAGTGGGTGAGTGCTCTTGGGGCCAGCTATGCGTGTGCTACCAAAGCAGGCTCCGAAAGAGATATAACAGCGGTCCTGCTGCTGAGGGGTCTGTCATATAAATTCGGCCAGTAGTGAGCAGAATCATGTTTGCACAGACAGATGGACATGTCTCTCACAATAGCTCTTCGACAGGAAAAGGCGGACAGAATGAGTTTATTCAGAACAAAAGGAAGATTGGAGGCACTCACCGTCTGCCAGTGATGGAGCAGTACGCCTCCATGAACTGGTTGTGCTGCCTGAGGAGGAACTCTGTCAGGATGTAGGCCACCAGGCCAGGGCCCCGTGTGGCAGGCAGGAAGAAGGCACAGGGGCTGTCAGGTGTCAGCACCACACTGCGCTCTGTCTCAGGCAGCCTGACCATCCCTGCCTGTAGCGTCCAGCAGCCTGCAAGCAGTGAAGAACTGGTCAGGATACTGTACTCCACAGTGCAAATCTGGCTAAAACTTGCGAGGCAGCAATATTCACCCACAGTGTAAACAATGTGTCAAGGATCTCAAGAGCTCAGTGGTAAGAGCACTCCATCATCAACTTGGAGGAAGCAAGTTTTCTCCCCACCTCGGGCCCTGAAGCTTTTCCTGTACATTCCTTGCAGGATTGCTGCTCTACATCAAGACAAAGAAAAACGTACACAAGACAAACATGGCTATGACTCTTGTGGACTCCAGGTAAACAAATCTGGTGAGAGATGAAAAATCTTAAACAATTGCAACATGGTATTAATGTGCAGGTGCTGTTGAAAATCGACCAGAAATCAATTCATTAAAAACAAGAAGGGCAAAGCCCATACGACTCACATGCTTGACCTTGACCTTTATATGACCTTGACCTTCAGGTGACCTTCAAGGTCAAGGTCAAACAACTAAACCTACCAATGACATCATACACTAAGAAATGCTTTACACATTTTTCCTACCAAAATACATGTGACCTTGACCCAAGGTCAAGGTCATGCAACACAAAGCTGTTAATTCAAGACATAGGAAGCACAATGGTGCTTATTGGCACTTTCTACCATGAGATATGGTCACTTTTAGTGGTTCACTACCCCATTTTGGTCACATTTCATAAGGGTCAAAGTGACCTTGACCTTGATGATATGTGACCAAATGTGTCTCTTGATGAAAGTATAACATGTGCCCCACATAATTATTAAGTTTGAAACATTTATCTTCCATAGTCACTTCAAAATATGTATACAATCCAACTTTGAAGAGCTCCTGTGACCTTGACCTTGACTCAAGGTATGTCAAACTGATGTCAAAAGATAGGGCTTACTTTGCCCTATATACCATATATAGGTGAGGTATCCAATCTCAAAATCTTCAGAGAAAATTGGGAAAATGTGAAAAATGGCTGTTTTTTAGACAACATTTATGGCCCCTGCGACCTTGACCTTGAAGCAAGGACAAGTCACTATGTGTGTTTTTTGAGGTCTTGTCATCATACACCATCATGCCACATTTGGTATTGATAGACTTAATAGTCTCCGAGAAAATTCCAACGTTAAAGTTTTCGGACGCCCGGACGCCCGAAACGGGTGAGTACATAGACTCACTTTCGCTTCGCATGTGAGTCAAAAATAGTCTGATCAACAAAGTTGTCTACACCGAGATGAAAGGAAAAAATAAGGAGACATCCAGATGGCACATGCTATATCCCAGGCATTTGCAGTGTTTCCTGATGAAGGCTTGTAGTTGTGCTCCAGCAGAGAAAAATGCTCCATAACAGGCATTTGCAGTGTTTCCTGATGAAGGCTTGTAGTTGTGCTCCAGCAGAGAAAAATGCATAACAGGCATTTGCAGTGTTTCCTGATGAAGGCTTGTAGTTGTGCTCCAGCAGAGAAAAATGCTCCATAGCAGGCATTTGCAGTGTTTCCTGATGAAGGCTTGTAGTTGTGCTCCAGCAGAGACAAATGCTCCATAGCAGGCATTTGCAGTGTTTCCTGATGAAGGCTTGTAGTTGTGCTCCAGCAGAGAAAAATGCTCCATAGCAGGCATTTGCAGTGTTTCCTGATGAAGGCCTGTAGTTGTGCTCCAGCAGAGAAAAATGCTCCATAACAGGCATTTGCAGTGTTTCCTGATGAAGGCCTGTAGTTGTGCTCCAGCAGAGACAACTGCTCCATAGCAGGCATTTGCAGTGTTTCCTGATGAAGGCTTGTAGTTGTGCTCCAGCAGAGAAAAATGCATAACAGGCATTTGCAGTGTTTCCTGATGAAGGCCTGTAGTTGTGCTCCAGCAGAGAAAAATGCTCCATAGCAGGCATTTGCAGTGTTTCCTGATGAAGGCTTGTAGTTGTGCTCCAGCAGAGAAAAATGCTCCATAACAGGCATTTGCAGTGTTTCCTGATGAAGGCTTGTAGTTGTGCTCCAGCAGAGAAAAATGCATAACAGGCATTTGCAGTGTTTCCTGATGAAGGCCTGTAGTTGTGCTCCAGCAGAGAAAAATGCATAACAGGCATTTGCAGTGTTTCCTGATGAAGGCCTGTAGTTGTGCTCCAGCAGAGAAAAATGCATAACAGGCATTTGCAGTGTTTCCTGATGAAGGCCTGTAGTTGTGCTCCAGCAGAGAAAAATGCATAACAGGCATTTGCAGTGTTTCCTGATGAAGGCCTGTAGTTGTGCTCCAGCAGAGAAAAATGCATAGCAGGCATTTGCAGTGTTTCCTGATGAAGGCTTGTAGTTGTGCTCCAGCAGAGAAAAATGCACCATAGCAGGCATTTGCAGTGTTTCCTGATGAAGGCCTGTAGTTGTGCTCCAGCAGAGAAAAATGCATAACAGGCATTTGCAGTGTTTCCTGATGAAGGCCTGTAGTTGTGCTCCAGCAGAGAAAAATGCACCATAGCAGGCATTTGCAGTGTTTCCTGATGAAGGCCTGTAGTTGTGCTCCAGCAGAGAAAAATGCACCATAACAGGCATTTGCAGTGTTTCCTGATGAAGGCTTGTAGTTGTGCTCCAGCAGAGAAAAATGCACCATAACAGGCATTTGCAGTGTTTCCTGATGAAGGCCTGTAGTTGTGCTCCAGCAGAGAAAAATGCATAACAGGCATTTGCAGTGTTTCCTGATGAAGGCCTGTAGTTGTGCTCCAGCAGAGAAAAATGCTCCATAACAGGCATTTGCAGTGTTTCCTGATGAAGGCTTGTAGTTGTGCTCCAGCAGAGAAAAATGCATAACAGGCATTTGCAGTGTTTCCTGATGAAGGCTTGTAGTTGTGCTCCAGCAGAGAAAAATGCTCCATAACAGGCATTTGCAGTGTTTCCTGATGAAGGCCTGTAGTTGTGCTCCAGCAGAGAAAAATGCACCATAGCAGGCATTTGCAGTGTTTCCTGATGAAGGCTTGTAGTTGTGCTCCAGCAGAGAAAAATGCTCCATAACAGGCATTTGCAGTGTTTCCTGATGAAGGCTTGTAGTTGTGCTCCAGCAGAGAAAAATGCTCCATAACAGGCATTTGCAGTGTTTCCTGATGAAGGCTTGTAGTTGTGCTCCAGCAGAGAAAAATGCTCCATAGCAGGCATTGGCAGTGTTTCCTGATGAAGGCTTGTAGTTGTGCTCCAGCAGAGAAAAATGCTCCATAACAGGCATTTGCAGTGTTTCCTGATGAAGGCTTGTAGTTGTGCTCCAGCAGAGAAAAATGCTCCATAGCAGGCATTTGCAGTGTTTCCTGATGAAGGCTTGTAGTTGTGCTCCAGCAGAGAAAAATGCTCCATAGCAGGCATTTGCAGTGTTTCCTGATGAAGGCTTGTAGTTGTGCTCCAGCAGAGAAAAATGCTCCATAGCAGGCATTTGCAGTGTTTCCTGATGAAGGCCTGTAGTTGTGCTCCAGCAGAGAAAAATGCATAACAGGCATTTGCAGTGTTTCCTGATGAAGGCTTGTAGTTGTGCTCCAGCAGAGAAAAATGCATAACAGGCATTTGCAGTGTTTCCTGATGAAGGCTTGTAGTTGTGCTCCAGCAGAGAAAAATGCATAACAGGCATTTGCAGTGTTTCCTGATGAAGGCTTGTAGTTGTGCTCCAGCAGAGAAAAATGCATAACAGGCATTTGCAGTGTTTCCTGATGAAGGCTTGTAGTTGTGCTCCAGCAGAGAAAAATGCACCATAACAGGCATTTGCAGTGTTTCCTGATGAAGGCTTGTAGTTGTGCTCCAGCAGAGAAAAATGCTCCATAACAGGCATTTGCAGTGTTTCCTGATGAAGGCCTGTAGTTGTGCTCCAGCAGAGAAAAATGCACCATAACAGGCATTTGCAGTGTTTCCTGATGAAGGCCTGTAGTTGTGCTCCAGCAGAGAAAAATGCACCATAGCAGGCATTTGCAGTGTTTCCTGATGAAGGCTTGTAGTTGTGCTCCAGCAGAGAAAAATGCTCCATAACAGGCATTTGCAGTGTTTCCTGATGAAGGCCTGTAGTTGTGCTCCAGCAGAGACAGATGCTCCATAGCAGGCACTTGCAGTGTTTCCTGATGAAGGCTTGTAGTTGTGCTCCAGCAGAGAAAAATGCATAACAGGCATTTGCAGTGTTTCCTGATGAAGGCCTGTAGTTGTGCTCCAGCAGAGAAAAATGCATAGCAGGCATTTGCAGTGTTTCCTGATGAAGGCTTGTAGTTGTGCTCCAGCAGAGAAAAATGCATAACAGGCATTTGCAGTGTTTCCTGATGAAGGCTTGTAGTTGTGCTCCAGCAGAGAAAAATGCTCCATAACAGGCATTTGCAGTGTTTCCTGATGAAGGCTTGTAGTTGTGCTCCAGCAGAGAAAAATGCTCCATAACAGGCACTTGCAGTGTTTCCTGATGAAGGCTTGTAGTTGTGCTCCAGCAGAGAAAAATGCTCCATAACAGGCATTTGCAGTGTTTCCTGATGAAGGCTTGTAGTTGTGCTCCAGCAGAGAAAAATGCATAGCAGGCATTTGCAGTGTTTCCTGATGAAGGCTTGTAGTTGTGCTCCAGCAGAGAAAAATGCACCATAGCAGGCATTTGCAGTGTTTCCTGATGAAGGCTTGTAGTTGTGCTCCAGCAGAGAAAAATGCTCCATAGCAGGCATTGGCAGTGTTTCCTGATGAAGGCCTGTAGTTGTGCTCCAGCAGAGAAAAATGCATAACAGGCATTTGCAGTGTTTCCTGATGAAGGCCTGTAGTTGTGCTCCAGCAGAGAAAAATGCATAACAGGCATTGGGAGGTGTGAGTCATTTCTGCCATTAACATTTTAATGGGTAAAAGAAGATAAAAAAAAACTGCAATGATTTTCAAACTTTCATGCATGGCAATTCAAAGATATGCATGAAAATAAGTGAAAACCACTTTTGCCCAATGGAAAAAAGTAGGTCATCTGTTAATTGTTCAAATAACACATAATTTTCAATCTTTTTCAAGAATGTACAGCTTAAAAACTATATGCAGCAAAATTAAAATGTTGGTTTCCTTAGATTTGTCATTTCAATGTCTAAAACTTGTCACATCCTTTTGGGAAAATTCGAAATACTTTTGGAAATGATATTTACTTATTTTATTTACTCAAAAGAATCTCCATTTTTAGAACTTGTTTAGTGTATAGCTGCTGACCTAGGGGCTACTATCACAAACCCATGTGACAAGATGTTGCTACATGCATAAAGAACACACCCTGTCTATTTGAGGCCACATCACCCACCATTTTCACTTAACACAGCTATGCAGGATGAGAAAAGTTAATCACCAAAGAGAGCTTTATAAAAACTATATGGGAGTGAAGATGATCTCTTCCTGGCCTAAGATACTGACGAATCCAAAGTTGAGTTCGAGGGATTTTCCGAGACGGAAGTGCAACTGGCGGAGGACGCTCTAGAAAACCAGCGCTCCATTGTGCTCACTAACAGTGCTGACGGCACTGACGGTTCTCTTGAGACTTCTTGCAATGACTACGACAGCAAGGGGGTTTACGTTTTTCCTTCACATTTTTACGTTTTCAAACATGTCTTAAAGTAGAGAGACTATTGGAATTACATTGCAGAGGATTGAAACAACTCAAAAATGCTCATAAGTCAAAATAACCAGATAATGACATTTTGACCATTTTTATACCGTGTCTCCCCCTTAAAGAAACAAAACTATTCAAAAAGGTTCCCCAATGTTATGATGAACTCCTTATGATTAACCCCCCCCCCCCCCCCCCAATACAACTGCATGGGGCAGAGGGAGAAAGGTGCCAGTGACACACACAAGAAAAGGCGTGGCGCCAAACATCTCCAGACAGGCTGAAAACTCACCGTAGGTGACCAGGTGTCCCTTCAAGTCTCCCCACACCTGGCAGAAAACGTCCAGCATATGTGCCAGCTTCACACCCTCTGAAAATGCAGAAATTGCAAGTTTTGAGACTAAAACTTAGTAAAAGCTTCACATCCTCTGAAAATACAGAAATAGCCCATGTTGATGCCAAAAGCTTTCCACCTTAAGAAAATGTAGAAAGCGTACATATTGGAAGCAAAGGGTTCATAACCCATGAAAATAAAGTTGAACAATTTCGGGCCATTAAACTAAGGTATTCCTTCCTAAAAACTAAAGACAAATCTCTTGCAATGAAATTTCAGTCTTAAAAGAAATTTGCTTTTAAATGGGAGGAAAAAATCCCTCTCAAGTGTGTTTTAGAGAGACTGATATGAAAAATTTCAAAACAGAAAAAAACCATGTAATACCTAGAATTCGGAAGTGGCTAAACATGCACAAATGCACACGCACACACACACTCACACACACACATATACACACACACTCACACACACACACTCGCGCACGCGCACACACATAATACACACACACTCACACACACACACGCGCGCGCATACACATACACACACACACACACACACACACGCGCGCGCACTCACACATACACACACAAACACATACACACACGCGCGCGCGCACACACACACATACACACACACACACACACACACACACACACACACACACACACACACACACACACACACACATACACACACACTCACACACATGGACAAAAGTGAGGGAAGGATCAAATCACTCACGGTCACGGGATCGAGTCAGGAGATCCCGGATGGGGATGTTGAGGGCCTCGTTGCGGTCCAGGCGGCGGTGGTAGAGGGAGATAAGCAGTCTCTGGAACTGCAGCAGCTCTGGCACGTGGCGCAGTGCTTGCAGGACGTGGCACTGTGGAGGCACAGCACAAGGAACACAAACACATGAGTGAAGTGGCCAGTGCTGTCACTATCTGAGTATATGGGAAATTTTTCTCCAATTAATTTCATGACAATTATATGTAGAGAGAACACATCTTATGACATCCATCAGTTTCTGGCATAGAAAGTTTTACAACTGGTGCTTTCTCTTTTATCAAGAAGGGAAAACAGCTGTTGCAGTAAGAGGAAAGATGGGAAACTGCTTCCTATCTGTTTGTGTCACTACAATGTTGCAGCACACTACACTGTTGCAGCACACTACACTGTTGCAGCACACTACACTGTTGCAGCACACTACACTGTTGCAGCACACTACACTGTTGCAGCACACTACACTGTTGCAGCACACTACACTGTTGCAGCACACTACACTGTTGCAGCACACTACACTGTTGCAGCACACTACACTGTTGCAGCACACTACACTGTTGCAGCACACTACACTGTTGCAGCACACTACACTGTTGCAGCACACTACACTGTTGCAGCACACTACACTGTTGCAGCACACTACACTGTTGCAGCACACTACACTGTTGCAGCACACTACACTGTTGCAGCACACTACACTGTTGCAGCACACTACACTGTTGCAGCACACTACACTGTTGCAGCACACTACACTGTTGCAGCACACTACACTGTTGCAGCACACTACACTGTTGCAGCACACTACACTGTTGCAGCACACTACACTGTTGCAGCACACTACACTGTTGCAGCACACTACACTGTTGCAGCACACTACACTGTTGCAGCACACTACACTGTTGCAGCACACTACACTGTTGCAGCACACTACACTGTTGCAGCACACTACACTGTTGCAGCACACTACACTGTTGCAGCACACTACACTGTTGCAGCACACTACACTGTTGCAGCACACTACACTGTTGCAGCACACTACACTGTTGCAGCACACTACACTGTTGCAGCACACTACACTGTTGCAGCACACTACACTGTTGCAGCACACTACACTGTTGCAGCACACTACACTGTTGCAGCACACTACACTGTTGCAGCACACTACACTGTTGCAGCACACTACAATGTTGCAGCACACTACACTGTTGCAGCACACTACACTGTTGCAGCACACTACACTGTTGCAGCACACTACAATGTTGCAGCACACTACACTGTTGCAGCACACTACACTGTTGCAGCACACTACAACGTTGCAGCACACTACACTGTTGCAGCACACTACACTGTTGCAGCACACTAC
>JAWQFJ010003115.1:11561-26561 GCA_034096865.1 Theodoxus fluviatilis | reverse complement strand
GAGAGAGGGGGGGGGGAGAGAGGGGGGGATTGAGGGGAGAAGATTGGGGGAGAAGAGAGAGAGAGGGGGGGGGGGGGGAGAGAGAGAGAAAGAGAGAGAAAGAGGGAGAGAGAGAGAGAGAGAGAGAGAGAGAGAGAGAGAGAGAGAGAGAGAGAGAGAGAGAGAGAGGAGAGAGAGAGGAGGAGGAGAGGAGGGGAGAGGGAGGGGAGGGGAGGGGAGGGGAGGGGAGGAAGAAGGAGAGGAAGGAGAGAGGGGAGGGGAGGGGAGGGGAGGGGAGGGGAGGAGAGGGGAGGGGAGGGGAGAGGAGGGGTGGGGAGGGGAGGAGAGAGAGGGAGAGGAGAGAGGGAGGGGAGAGAGGGAGGGGAGGGAGGGGAGGGGAGGGGAGGGGAGGGGAGGGGAGGGGAGGGGAGGGGAGGGGAGGAAGGGGAGGGGAGTGAAGGGAGGGAGGGAGGGAGGGAGGGAGGGAGGGAGAGAGAGAGAGAGAGAGAGAGAGAGAGAGAGAGAGAGAGGGAGAGAGAGAAAAAGAGAGAGCCTAACTCCAGATTTCATGCACTTTCACAGGACTAAAAACATAAGCGACAGAGTGTAAATGCTTTGAGAAAAAATATATACATGTACATGTATGCATATACGTTTTGAATGAGCTTTATTCCAAGTAAGAGAAAGAAGTTCCCATGACATAAAATCATATTTTAAAATTACATATTCAGACATAAAAATCTGCTTCTGAAAAAAGTTTTATCCAGAACCACCCTGACATGGTTATGAGATATTGTCCTGTGGCACACAAGTGCTGAATGGGGCGGGCTGTGTGAGAGCTACTGGAGCAGGTCCCAAAAGCACAAAGACCACAGCATTCCCGCTGATGAGGGAGGAATAGGTGTAGCACAGGCTGAACACAAATCAAATCAGAAACGGAGGCATACATACACAGTGTGTTTCACGAGCGCTCTGAAAGAATCAACCTTTTTAATAAGCTGCATATGGTTTATCCTGCCAAGATGCCTTCTCATAGTACGCAACCATGATTACAAATGTTGTGACAGGCACAGGGGGACAACACATACCCTTGATCCACAACATTGGCAGGAGCTGACAGGTGGTGCTCTCCCCCGATGACAGCCCCGCACACGTTGCAGTTACCCCGTACAGCTGGCTTTCCACACTGGAAAATAATAGAGCAAGTAAGCCACTTCACCAGTGGGCCATTTAGTAACCAAGTCAAATGCATCTAAATCACAGTATACTCCCTTTACTCTTCGTCCCATCAAACAACATATTTACTGAGGATTTTAAAAAATCAAAGGTAGTTTCATTCCACAAAAGCAAACATTAGACTGATGTACAATAATGGAAATCTTGATGGAAAACCCTCTTTGTTTACAGTGAAATTACCAACATATATCATAATGGTTTCAAAAAGAAGGCAGTTGCAGATTAATCTAAAGAGTCAACGTCATGGTTTTATCAGCAAAGAGATCAGATTACACAACAGCCCCCCATGCATTCCTATGTGCTTTCAAGGCTGGTTCAGTAGGGCCACAGAAAGCTCAAAAAGACTCTCAATGCAACTTACATCACCAATGACGTAGGGATGACCATTCGGACACACTGTAAGTGAAAAAATCATTATCAGTAACTTGATTGTCTGGAAATTAGTCTAGGAATAAAGTAAATCGTGGAGTTCATTTTTAAAAATTCATCTAATGTGCTGAAACATTACTATGTGATAAAGTTCCTTTGTTTTCATTATCACATTGTCCATTTCCCAGGTCAGCTGTGTCCTACAGATGGCAAATGGACAGGCAGCCCCAGCTGTCAAAACATTGTTTCTCCATGTTAGTAATGACCTTATTAGATATGTGTCAATTCTACAATTATTGCCTCTCCTCCCAGAAGTATTCTCCTCCCTGAAGTATATTAATTTCCCTTATCACCAGGCAAAATCCTTATATTACTCAGTAAATGTATTTTTTTATATCCCCAAACACTTACAGCCATCTAAAAACAAGTACAAACAACAAGAACTGTATACACCAGTAACTCGATTCCTTTGAAACTATCAACAACAGGGTATCTATAGTTATATCAATACACTCGATGAGGTCAAGGCAGTCCATTTTCAAGGTGTAGCCAAGGCAAGAATGCATGCAGAAGTGAGACCAGCAGACTCCACTTACAGTACAGCACTGGGTTCTCGCCGGTGGCTACCCTTGTGGCCAACAGCACCTGGTGCACACGTCTTGCATCGTCCTCGGGCATTGTGGGCAACAGGGCATTCTGTGTGGCAACAAAGGCAGGTGACTCAAAGCTTGCACAGCTATTCCCAACAGCAACCTGCACAGCTATTCCCAACAGCAACCTGCACAGCTATTCCCAACAGCAACCTGCACAGCTATTCCCAACAGCAACCTGGGACATTTTGAAAACAGAGCTGAAGCCCCAAATTTTTTTTTTCAAGAACAACCTAGTGGTTGGTTCCAGAATGTTGCAGTGGTCTTGAAAATAATTCATGGGAGAGATTTGTGGTCTTACAGCTCCACATCCACCAAACACTCATTGATGGCAGCGGGATAAGGATAAAAATGCCAAGTAAGCTTGAGTAGTCAAAAGTGAGGATCACAATATGCGCATGTGTTTTTACACACACACACACACACACACACACACACACACACACACACAGACAGACACACACACACACACACACACACACACACACACACAGACACACACACACACACACACACACACATACACACACACATGCATACACTTACATGCACTGTGGGTAGACAAGGGAACACACTGCAGCATGGGATACAATGAAATTGACAAAAACAAAAAGAGACACACTCTACCTCGTGGACTAAACAGGACAAAGCCACACAAATACCTGTGAAGTAAGACAAAGACAGACATATGAAACTACAAGGATAATAATAATAATAATAATTATATAGTTTATTTATACGCACATACCTTCCCTTGACAGGCAAGCTCATGGCGTTTACAATTTAAAGAATCAACACTCATACAACCACTCAACATTACATTCCTACAAAAACTCACACATTATGGGTCTTTAGAGCACTTTTGAACTGCGGCAGAGTGTCAGAATGACGGACTGAGAGAGGCAGACTATTCCAGGTTACAGGTCCAATATAGGAGAAGGCACGCTGTCCTTGAGTTTTCTTGTTACGGCGGGGGACCTTAAGCATTCTAGAGTCAGCAGCTGAGCGTAGAGATCTGGAGGGCGTGTAGACTGTAAGAATTTCTGAAAGAGCATTTTGTGAGGTGTTGTTGATGCCTTGAAGCACAAAGTAGCAAGTTTATAATCTATCCTCTGAGAGATGGGGAGCCAGTGAAGTGTATGTAGGAGTGGAGAGACATGGGTATGCTTGGGACATCGAAAAACTAGCCTAGCAGCACAATTCTGAACTTTCTGGAGTTTGTTAAGCAGAGTGTCAGGGATGCCAGCGAGAAGAGAGTTTCCATAGTCGAGACGAGACAGAACAAGTGATGTGATGAGCGTTTTGGTGGCCTGCTGAGAAAGATAGTAACGAATGGTACTAATTTTCCTTAACTCGTAATATGCTAACTGACAGACTTTGTTTACATGAGTTCTCATTGACAGATCATCGTCGAACATGACGCCTAAATTTCTAAACAGATTGAGAGAAGACGATGTCACTGTGACCAATGGTTAGTTTGAGGACCTGATCCGATTTGCCACCGCCGCACACCAGGAGTGCTTCAGTTTTTGAGTCATTGAGTTTGAGCTTGTTCAGGGTCATCCACTGTTTCACGTCAGAGATACAGTGTTCGCTGGTAGAAAGAAGAGAGTGGATTTGACTGGGATGGGAGGAGTTGTAGAGCTGGGTATCATCAGCAAATTCACTGTGAGAGACTGAATGACTATCAATTACATTGGAGAGTGGTTGGGTGTACAGTAGAAACAGCAGAGGACCCAGAACAGAGCCCTGAGGGACTCCGTACTTGAGAGGTGTAGGATCAGAAGCAAAACCCGAGATCGAAACAGTCTGTCTACGTTCTGAGAGATATGAATGCAGGAAAGAGAGTGCTAAGTTCTCAATGCCAAAAATGTTTCTAAGACGGGTGAGAAGAATTTCATGGTCTATTGTGTCGAACGCGACACTCAAGTCTAACAGAGTAAGAAGAGAAACTTTGAAATCATCAGAAGCAACGAGAAGATCGTTTAGAACACGGAGCAGAGCTGTTTCGGTGGAATGATGAGCACGGTACGCGGATTGAAAATGGGCCAAAAGGTCATACTGGGACACGTGCTCCAGCAGCTGCTGCAAAGCTAACTTCTCTAACAATTTTGACAGAAAAGAAAGATTGGAGACTGGCCTATAATTACTGAGCGGCTTAACTATAGCCTGCTTGAAAACACTAGTGCTAGGCGCGTGAACAGAACTTCTGATCAAACACAGAACAAAGAGAGACACATATGCAAGGGATACAGGTGAGATGAAGGAAGGCGTGGGATACAGGTGAGATGAAGGAAGGCACGGGATACAGGTGAGATGAAGGAAGACAGAGAGACACACCTGCATGGGACACAGGTGAGATGAAGGAAGACAGAAAGAGACACACCTGCATGGGATACAGGTGAGATGAAGGAAGACAGAGACACACCTGCATGGGATACAGGTGAGATGAAGGAAGACAGAGAGAGACACACCTGGACGGGATACAGGTGAGATGAAGGAGGACAGAGAGACACACCTGCATGGGATACAGGTGAGATGAAGGAAGACAGAGAGACACACCTGCATGGGATACAGGTGAGATGAAGGAAGACAGAGACACCTGCATGGGATACAGGTGAGATAAAGGAGGACAGAGAGAGACACACCTGCATGGGATACAGGTGAGATGAAGGAGGACAGAGACACCTGCATGGGATACAGGTGAGATGAAGGAGGACAGACACACCTGCATGGGATACATGTGAGATGAAGAAAGACAGAGACACCTGCATGGGATACAGGTGAGATGAAGGAGGACAGAGAGAGACACACCTGCATGGGATACAGGTGAGATGAAGGAAGACAGAGAGAGACACACCTGCATGGGATACAGGTGAGATGAAGGAGGACAGAGAGACACACCTGCATGGGATACAGGTGAGATGAAGGAAGACAAGGAGAGACACATCTGCATGGGATACAGGTGAGATGAAGGAAGACAGAGACACCTGCATGGGATACAGGTGAGATGAAGGAGGACAGAGAGAGACACACCTGCATGGGATACAGGTGAGATGAAGGAGGACAGAGAGAGACACACCTGCATGGGATACAGGTGAGATGAAGGAAGACAGAGACACCTGCATGGGATACAGGTGAGATGAAGGAGGACAGAGAGAGACACACCTGCATGGGATACAGGTGAGATGAAGGAGGACAGAGAGAGACACACCTGCACGGGATACAGGTGAGATGAAGGAAGACAGAGAGAGACACACCTGCATGGGATACAGGTGAGATGAAGGAAGACAGAGAGAGACACACCTGCATGGGATACAGGTGAGATGAAGGAAGACAGAGGGAGACACACCTGCACGATACAGGCGAGATGAAGGAGAACAGAGAGAGACACACCTGCATGGGATACAGGTGAGATGAAGGAAAACAGAGAGAGACACACCTGCATGGGATACAGGTGAGATGAAGGAAGACACAGAGAGACACACCTGCTTGGGATACAGGTGAGATGAAGGAGAACAGAGAGAGACACACCTGCATGGGATACAGGTGAGATGAAGGAAGACACAGAGAGACATCCCTGCACGGGATACAGGTGAGATGAAGGAAGACAGAGAGAGACACACCTGCATGGGATACAGGTGAGATGAAGGAAGACACAGAGAGACATCCCTGCATGGGATACAGGTGAGATGAAGGAAGACAGAGAGACACACCTGCATGGGACACAGGTGAGATGAAGGAAGACAGAGAGAGACATCCCTGCATGGGATGCAGGTGAGATGGAGGACAGAGAGAGACACACCTGCATGGGATACAGGTGAGATGAAGGAAGACAGAGAGAGACATCCCTGCATGGGATACAGGTGAGATGAAGGAAGACAGAGAGAGACATCCCTGCATGGGATACAGGTGAGATGAAGGAAGACAGAGAGAGACATCCCTGCATGGGATACAGGTGAGATGAAGGAAGACAGAGAGAGACACACCTGCATGGGATACAGGTGAGATGAAGGAAGACAGAGAGAGACACACCTGCATGGGATACAGGTGAGATGAAGGAAGACAGAGAGAGACATCCCTGCATGGGATACAGGTGAGATGAAGGAAGACAGAGAGAGACACACCTGCATGGGATACAGGTGAGATGAAGGAAGACAGAGAGAGACACCCTGCATGGGATACAGGTGAGATGAAGGAAGACAGAGAGAGACACCTGCATGGGATACAGGTGAGATGAAGGAAGACAGAGAGAGACACCCTGCATGGGATACAGGTGAGATGAAGGAAGACAGAGAGAGACACCTGCATGGGATACAGGTGAGATGAAGGAAGACAGAGAGAGACACACCTGCATGGGATACAGGTGAGATGAAGGAAGACAGAGAGAGACACCTGCATGGGATACAGGTGAGATGAAGGAAGACAGAGAGAGACACACCTGCATGGGATACAGGTGAGATGAAGGAAGACAGAGAGAGACACACCTGCATGGGATACAGGTGAGATGAAGGAAGACAGAGAGAGACACACCTGCATGGGATACAGGTGAGATGAAGGAAGATAGCGAGAGACACACCTGCATGGGATACAGGTGAGATGAAGGAAGATAGCGAGAGACACACCTGCATGGGATACAGGTGAGATGAAGGAAGACAGAGAGAGACATCCCTGCATGGGATACATGTGAGATGAAGGAAGACAGAGAGAGACACACCTGCATGGGATACAGGTGAGATGAAGGAAGACAGAGAGAGAGACACACCTGCATGGGATACAGGTGAGATGAAGGAAGACAGAGAGAGACACACCTGCATGGGATACAGGTGAGATGAAGGAAGACAGAGAGAGACACCTGCATGGGATACAGGTGAGATGAAGGAAGACAGAGAGAGACACACCTGCATGGGATACAGGTGAGATGAAGGAAGACACACAGAGACACACCTGCATGGGATACAGGTGAGATGAAGGAAGACACAGAGAGACACACCTGCATGGACTGGGGCTGCAGGGCCAGGGCAGACAGGGGCTGCAGCAGGCGAGGGCCACGGGACAGCACCAGACGGAAGTGCAGCAGCCAGGCCACCAAACTCTGGTCACGAAGACTCCGCCCTGGCTGCAGCACCAGAGGAGACCCTGCCCCTCCCAGGCGGTTGCCAAGCAACCCTTGGGCCAGTTCCTGTTCAATACAAAGTGCGTTGGGGATATAAAATGGAGAATAGAAAGAAAAAAAATTAATGGAAAAATTAAAAAGAGAAAGTGAAAGAAAGACCAAATGACTATATAAAAAAGGAGAAAGAAATAAAGAGACAAAGAATGAAAGAAAAAGTATAAAACAATAAAAAGAAGCAAAGAAAAAAGACTGATAGAAAGGAAAATGGCAGGATAATATGAACAAGAACTTTTGCTAGCTTTTTTGTTTGAAATTTCATTTAGTACTCCAGATTACCGGTAACTGAAAAAGTCCATTCAATTCATGTCAGCAACCTCATTTCTAGTTTTTTTCAGAGAGAATGTTTTCCAAAGTGGCCAGTGTACTCAAGAGCTTCTCTCAACCAAGGAGGACAAAAAAGGGCCCGATCCAAGCACAAAACAGCAATCATACCTTCTGCCTGATGCGTCTGCTTTTCTTCACGAATTCTTCCAGTGCCTTAACAGCGAGAGCCTGCAGTCAGAAACAAAACAGAGGAACAATGAGACACCACTTTGAGGAAACAACATGTGGAAAGAAAGAATACACATTTGAAAATAATGTTTCTCACTTAACATATTCCAAAACTCAGTAAGCTTGGGCAAGAGGCAATCGTGCAGACAAACCAGCAGATACACTGATCTCACATAAATATCCATTGGAACAATCATTGGTATGTACTTATCAACAGTTTACAGCAGCACAGTCATAATGGCTTTGGCTGTCAGGCAGTACCTACCACAGATGGGTGAGCTGCCAAAAACTAATTACTCCTCTAAGCGTGGTGAATTCAGATACTACTTTCTGCCAAAGTCTACTTAGTAAACAAAACAAAATCCATCATTGTCAGAATGACATTTTCCTCAGTATAATCAACTCAGAGTGCAGTTCATTAACAACAGGGAGACTCTAGCTAAGGCCCCCAACCCATGGGTAAGGCAGGCTGGTCAAGAGCAAGGCAGCCGAAAGCACAGCTCACCTTGGTCTTGTCTGCCTGGCCGTCAGGCTGGAGGAAGGTCATGGTGACACAGCGGTGCAGGGCCAGCAGTGCTGACAGCTCTCTGCTCTCACCATCTCCACCCACAGTCTGCATGGAGAGTTGGGAAAGAAAGGGGTAAGCTCAGTTGCATCTTTCACAATAACAATGTAGGAGTTCGTATAAGACTCAAACCCTTAGACTGATCAGTTTGAAGTGTTTCAGGTCCATATCAGAGCGATGTTGGTTCAGTAATCTACTCAGGCAACATGCACACATTTTGCATGTATCATCAAGCATAGTCTTCAATACTTGTATGAAGACAAATAAGCGGTAAAATGCCATTTATTGACATGATTTAGAGAGAAAAGATAATACTGGTGAGGAATCGCACAGAAATATCAAGACACCAACTTCCCTGGCAGCAAGGTTGGTTGCAATGTAATGGTGCAGTCATGCCAAGGTTGGTTGTAATGCAATGGTGCAGTCATGCCGAGGTTGGTTGCAATGCAATGGTGCAGACATGCCAAGGTTGGTTGTAATGCAATGGTGCAGTCATGCCAAGGTTGGTAGCAATGCAATGGTGCAGTCATGCCAAGGTTGGTTGTAATGCAATGGTGCAGTCATGCCGAGGTTGGTAGCAATGTAATGGTGCAGTCATGCCAAGGTTGGTAGCAATACAATGGTGCAGTCATGCCGAGGTTGGTTGCAATGCAATGGTGCAGTCATGCCAAGGTTGGTAGCAATGTAATGGTGCAGTCATGCCAAGGTTGGTAGCAATACAATGGTGCAGTCATGCCGAGGTTGGTTGCAATGCAATGGTGCAGTCATGCCGAGGTTGGTTGCAATGCAATGGTGCAGTCATGCCAAGGCTGGTTGCAATGTAATGGTGCAGTCATGCCAAGGTTGGTTGCAATGCAATGGTGCAGTCATGCCAAGGTTGGTTGCAATGTAATGGTGCAGTCATGCCAAGGTTGGTAGCAATGCAATGATGCAGTCATGCCAAGGTTGGTTGCAATGTAATGGTGCAGTCATGCCAAGGTTGGTTGCAATGCAATGGTGCAGTCATGCCAAGGTTGGTTGCAATGTAATGGTGCAGTCATGCCAAGGTTGGTTGCAATGCAATGGTGCAGTCATGCCAAGGTTGGTTGCAATGTAATGGTGCAGTCATGCCAAGGTTGGTAGCAATGCAATGGTGCAGTCATGCCAAGGTTGGTTGCAATGTAATGGTGCAGTCATGCCAAGGTTGGTTGCAATGCAATGGTGCAGTCATGCCAAGGTTGGTTGCAATGTAATGGTGCAGTCATGCCAAGGTTGGTTGCAATGCAATGGTGCAGTCATGCCAAGGTTGGTTGCAATGCAATGGTGCAGTCATGCCAAGGTTGGTTGCAATGCAATGGTGCAGTCATGCCAAGGTTGGTTGCAATGTAATGGTGCAGTCATGCCAAGGTTGGTTGCAATGTAATGGTGCAGTCATGCCAAGGTTGGTTGCAATGCAATGGTGCAGTCATGCCAAGGTTGGTTGCAATGCAATGGTGCAGTCATGCCAAGGTTGGTTGCAATGTAATGGTGCAGTCATGCCAAGGTTGGTTGCAATGTAATGGTGCAGTCATGCCAAGGTTGGTTGCAATGCAATGGTGCAGTCATGCCAAGGTTGGTTGCAATGCAATGGTGCAGTCATGCCAAGGTTGGTTGCAATGTAATGGTGCAGTCATGCCAAGGTTGGTTGCAATGCAATGGTGCAGTCATGCCAAGGTTGGTTGCAATGCAATGGTGCAGTCATGCCAAGGTTGGTTGCAATGCAATGGTGCAGTCATGCCAAGGTTGGTTGCAATGCAATGGTGCAGTCATGCCAAGGTTGGTTGCAATGTAATGGTGCAGTCATGCCAAGACACAGAGGACATCAAATCACCACACTGACCACATTACAGCACACTGGTTCTTCATACCACTCCACCTCCTGCATTCACTTCAATCAATTGAGATGTTTGTGAGCAAAGAGAACACGTGAGGAGGAGGACAGAAAATAGAACAGGATGGGATGAATATGGAGGTGGGAAAAGTAGAGTGAGTCACCAGAAAGTTGATGCTGTCACATTCAAATACACATTTTGAAAATTCCTATGCATTCCTATACCTCCAGAGCCCTTGCCAGGGTGGCAACATCTTCTCCAAGGAAGATGGTGGTCAGAGTGTCGCGCAGCTGCTGGTAGTCTCCGCCACAGACCAGGAACCTGTCCTGGCACTGCATGGCCTGCAACACAAGAACCTCACTTCAGTGTCAGGTCATACACACACTGTACTCTCAGACAGACAGTTGGATGGATGGATGGATGGAGTTTTACTGCCTATCAGCCTTTGAGGGCTATGTAAGGCCATAGAGCAAGAAAACCACAAGAATATTTGAGAGTAAATGCAAATCAATTCAAGATGTCCCTGGTTCAGACCTGGTTACCCCAAATTTTGCCTCTGCGTACTCACTGGTTCAGATATGCGTATTTTTTAAAAACTGTGCGTATTTTTTGCGCGGACCGACATTTCAAAAATGCAGCTTTTGGTTTGCACAATGATACTCCGCAGTCAGTCAACGACACCAAAAATTTTTTTGAAGTGGCAATGCAAGTGAAGAGTTAACTGCCCCTTGACCACACACACACTCGATCTGCCTTATGGTGGCCGCCACCCCGCCTGACGTACTGACTTTGCCTGTCCAGGGAGTTTCACCGACATTACTGTTACACTGTTCATGTTCGCAACTAGAGCATCACACACACAGTAGGCCTATTCAAACGTATCCAAGCGGCTAAACAATCAAAATCGCAATTCAACTGCGCAAATTAATCTTCTCTGAAGAAACGGTGATGCTACCGAAACGCATTCAATCAAAAGTTTGAGCAGCAGTCGAAAGGCAAAAGGAACGCTAGAAAGGGTTCTGTCAAAGAGTTCTGGGAGCACAGGGCAGCCGTCGTGCTGCAGATAACCGAATAAATAAACACGAACAATGTGGAGCAATCACACTGTGAAAAGTGCGGTGGTCACTGGCCCTAGGCCTGTGGAACCCGCAGTCACTCTCCGCAGTCATCTCCCGACCTGGATGAGGCAAGGACACAGAAGGCATTGTTTTACCTAAACCCGGACATGTTACTTTTTGTCACGTTTGTGTCCAACATCAGCGTCGGGCCCTGGAGTTAGGTCGCAGGGACCACCCGTTGAGAGTCAAACGTGGGATGGAGTTATGATATTGATATATCCAACCACGCAGTTGGGTATATAAACCGTACGAGGCCGTACAGCTACCTACCAAAAAAAATTCGGTAGCCGTACCGCACGGCTACGGAACCTCTTCCAAGAAAATGTGCTTACCGTATATCCTCCAGGAACTTGAAGTGATCAAGCCTATGATTTTCAGTACAGTGCAGGTTGGATAAAACAACCAAGAAATACACACACACACACACACACACACACACACACACACACACACACACACACAAACACGCACACACACATAGAGGGAAAGTGTGAGAGAAAGACAGAGAGAGAGAGAGAGAGAGAGAGAGAGAGAGAGAGAGAGAGAGAGAGAGAGAGAGAGAGAGAGAGAGAGAGACAGACAGACAGACAGACAGAGACAGAGAGACAGACAGAGAGAGAGAGAGAGAGAGAGAGAGAGAGAGAGAGAGAGAGAGAGAGAGAGAGAGAGAGAGAGAGAGAGAGAGAGAGAGAGAGAGAGAGAGAGAGAGAGCCACTCAAACTTCAACGGAAACAGGGCCTGTATCCAGAACGGCGAGTTATTTTAACCCCGATTTATCTCTAAAGTAAACTCAGAGGATTCCAACTGTCTGTTCCGCTCTCCCTTGGCTGGAACACCGTTCTGGATATGGGCCACGCGTGCCAGACGTGGACTTTATCGCGCGAAATTGCACATTTAGGAATACACAAAAGCTGCATTTTTTCTCCGCGTATTTTTTCAGAGGCATGCGTAATTTTCGTATTCCATTTTTTCTTGCGTATTAATACGCAAAATTCGTACGGGTACCCAGGTCTGCTGGTTATTCACCTCTAGCAAATTGCATAGGGAGACGCAGTGGCTATTCTGACCCCCAACCCACAGGGAGACGCAGTGGCTATTCTGACCCCCAACCCACAGGGAGACGCAGTGGCTATTCTGACCCCCAACCCACAGGGAGACGCAGTGGCTATTCTGACCCCCAACCCACAGGGAGACGCAGTGGGTCTATTCTGACCCCCAACCCACAGGGAGACGCAGTGGCTATTCTGACCCCCAACCCACAGGGAGACGCAGTGGCTATTCTGACCCCCAACCCACAGGGAGACGCTGTGGGTCTATTCTGACCCCCAACCCACAGGGAGACGCGGTGGGTCTATTCTGACCCCCAACCCACAGGGAGACGCGGTGGGTCTATTCTGACCCCCAACCCACAGGGAGACGCGGTGGGTCTATTCTGACCCCCAACCCACAGGGAGACGCGGTGGCTATTCTGACCCCCAACCCACAGGGAGACGCGGTGGGTCTATTCTGACCCCCAACCCACAGGGAGACGCGGTGGGTCTATTCTGACCCCCAACCCACAGGGAGACGCGGTGGGTCTATTCTGACCCCCAACCCACAGGGAGACGCAGTGGCTATTCTGACCCCCAACCCACAGGGAGACGCAGTGGCTATCTGACCCCCAACCCACAGGGAGACGCAGTGGCTATTCTGACCCCCAACCCACAGGGAGACGCAGTGGCTATTCTGACCCCCAACCCACAGGGAGACGCAGTGGCTATTCTGACCCAGTGCTTCAGATTGTTGGCGCGCCCGCGCCATTGGCGCATATTTTATCAGAATGGCGCGTTACTTTCAATGTGTATGCGCCAGCCGGGCGCGTCATAAAAATCGCCAACTTGTATCAATCCTCGGTCTGCCTGTACTACTAAGCCACACCAAGCACATGTGGCCACACCACGGAGTACCAAAACCGACGCCAAAGTGCTGCTTTGCCTAGCATCGATGCATCGCTCTGTGTGATTGGCTAACAGCCAGCAGACAACCAATCAGCGAACCTCTATCAGTTTACCTTGCACAGACTCGCTCACGTGTGCGGAATCAAGATGCCACCGAAGAAAAGGCTTAGAAAAGAAACTGAAGAAAACCAACGTCAGTTGACGTTGTCTTCAATGTTTTGCAAGAAAAAAGCAAGCGGTAACTGTTTAGTTTTCATCTCTTACTAGCTGAAAATTGAAGCGATCGTTTTTTCTCTCCCTTCTCCCAGATCAGCCAGCCGGCACATGTTTTCCCCACGCCCCTTCCACCTCCTGCCTCCCGCACTCCAACCTTTCTCCCCCTTCCCTCTTCTCTTAGATGTCGGCAAGGCGGCATGTGTATCCCCCTTCCTTTCCTCCCCTCCTCCAGCGTTTAGTGGGTCAGTGATCTAGCAAGTTCAGAACTGAACTGAACTGAACTGAACTGATCTAGCAAACTGTCGTCTAAAAAAATAGCTAAGTGCCGCGAACTCGTCTCGAGGAGGGCCTGGGGAGGGGGTAAAGAGGCAAGAGATCTAGAGCGGAGAAGGGGGAAAAAAGGGATAAAAGAGGGATAGGGGTGGGGCGGGTTTAAAGAGGGAAGAGATCTAGAGCGGAGAAGAAGAATAAAAAGAGAGGGGCGGGGGTGTGGGGTGGGGTGGGTTCAGTACCGTAAACCTAGTGTCACCTGAAGTGATAGTCAGGCTCGCTGTCGTGTTGGGTTTTGCGTCGTTTTGCTCTTGATGATATCGGTTGTGGAAATGTGAACTGTGAGAGTGTAAGGTTGTATGCGTCAAACTTCCGGAAAGAAGGTGAATGAGCGAATACTAGAGGAGTGATTTTGTGTTTGACTGGTTGAAGCAGATCTCTGTTAGATTTCATTGTGTTAGGCCCTAAAACCAAGTTTGTTTAAACAAAACATCATGCTACCAAGAAAGAATAGAATGGGTTTTGAGTGATCATGACTCTGTGTCCACAGAACGAAATGTTAAAAGAGACAATAAAACAACTGAAAGACACACAGCTTGACATGTGTTTTTTTTTTTTTTTTGCTTATTTAATTATTCATTTGTGTGTGTATGGGGGGCGGGATGCTGTAGGGTGTCATGTGTGGGGTGGAGGGTCATTCTGTTTGAAGTGAAGGTTCGATTGTTAATGACCCATGTTTTTCAAAATTGACCCATCATTTTGCCTGGCCATGGGTCATTGGGCCCATGAAGTCTGAAAACAATCTGAAGCACTGCTGACCCCCAACCCACAGGGAGACGCAGGTGGGTCTATTCTGACACCCCAATCCCACAGAGAGACGCAGTGGCTATTCTGACCCCCAACCCACAGGGAGAACGCAGTCATGACCCCAACCCCAGGGGCGTCTATTCTGACCCCAACCCACAGGGATACGCAGTGGTCAATTCTGACCCCCAGCCCACAGGGATACGCAGTGGTCAATTCTGACCCCCAGCCCACAGGGAGACGCAGTGGTCAATTCTGACCCACAGTCCACAGGGAGACGCAGTGGTCTATCTGCCCCCCCCCAGGAGACGCAGTGGCTATTCGACCCCCAACCCACA
>JAWQFJ010003115.1:0-11544 GCA_034096865.1 Theodoxus fluviatilis | reverse complement strand
AATGCAATGGTGCAGTCATGCCAAGGTTGGTTGCAAGGTAATGGTGCAGTCATGCCAAGGTTGGTAGCAATGTAATGGTGCAGTCATGCCAAGGTTGGTTGTAATACAATGGTGCAGACATGCCAAGGTTGGTAGCAATGTAATGGTGCAGTCATGCCAAGGTTGGTTGCAATACAATGGTGCAGTCATGCCAGGTTGGTGTAAGTAATGGTGAGTCATGCCAAGGTGTAGCAGTAATGGTGCAGTCATGCCAAGGTTGGTTGCAATGTAATGGTGCAGTCATGCCAAGGTTGGTTGCAATGTAATGGTGCAGTCATGCCAAGGTTGGTAGCAATGTAATGGATGAATATGCAGTATGCAGGTTGGTTGCAATGCAATGGTGCAGTCATGCCAAGGTGGTTGCCAATAGCAGTCAATGGTTGCATGTCATAGCCGAGGTTGGTTGCAACCTGCAAGGTGCAGTTTCATGCCGACGTTGAGGTGGCCAAGGCAGATGGCGCCCGGCATGCCAAGAGTTGGTAGCCAATGTAATGGTTGCGAGACATGCCAAGGTTGGTAGCAATGGAATGGTGCAGTCAATGCACAGCGTGAGTAGCATATTGCAATGGTGCACGTACTGCCAACGGTTGGTTGCAACTGCCGAATGGTGCAGTTCATGCGAGGTTGGTAGCAATGTAATGGTGCAGTCATGCCAAGGTTGGTTGCAATGTAATGGTGCATTGTCAAGGTTGGTTGCAATCAAAGTGCGAACGAGGTCTGCAATGGCAATGGTGC
This sequence comes from Theodoxus fluviatilis, assembly GCA_034096865.1. NCBI lineage: Eukaryota > Metazoa > Mollusca > Gastropoda > Cycloneritida > Neritidae > Theodoxus > Theodoxus fluviatilis. Next base: position 10,770 of record JAWQFJ010003115.1, on the reverse strand, counting down.
AGTCATGCAGAGGTTGGTTGCAATGACAATGGTGCAGTCATGTCCAAGGTTGGTGCAATGTAGATGGTGGCATGCCAAGGTTGGTTGCAATGCAATGGTGCAGTCATGCCAAGGTTGGTTGCAATGCAAATGATGCAGTCATGCCAAGGTGGTGCAATGTAATGGGTGCAGTCATGCCAAGGTTGGTTGCAATGCAATGTGCAGTCAGCCAAGGTTGGTTGCAATGTAATGGTGCAGTCAGCCAAGGTTGGTGCAATGCAATGAGCAGTATACACAGGTGGTTGAAACGTAATGGTGCAGATCATGCCAAGGTGGTAGCAATGCAATGGTGCAGTCATGCCAAGGTTGGTAGGATTTAAAAGGTGCAGTCATGCCAAGGTTGGTGCAATGAATGGTAGCAGTCATGCCAAGGGTGGTTGTAAGGCAATGGTGCAGTCATGCCGAGGTTGGTAGCAATGCAATGGTGCAGACATGCCAAGGTTGGTTGTAATGCAATGGTGCAGTCATGCCGAGGTTGGTAGCAATGCAATGGTGCAGTCATGCCAAGGTTGGTTGTAATGCAATGGTGCAGTCATGCCGAGGTTGGTAGCAATGCAATGGTGCAGTCATGCCAAGGTTGGTAGCAATGCAATGGTGCAGTCATGCCGAGGTTGGTTGCAATGCAATGGTGCAGTCATGCCGAGGTTGGTTGCAATGCAATGGTGCAGTCATGCCAAGGTTGGTAGCAATGCAATGGTGCAGTCATGCCGAGGTTGGTAGCAATGCAATGGTGCAGTCATGCCGAGGTTGGTTGCAATGCAATGGTGCAGTCATGCCGAGGTTGGTTGCAATGTAATGGTGCAGTCATGCCAAGGTTGGTTGCAATGCAATGGTGCAGTCATGCCAAGGTTGGTTGCAATGCAATGGTGCAGTCATGCCAGGTTGGTTGCAATGCAATGGTGCAGTCATGCCAAGGTGGTTGCAATGTAATGGTGCAGTCATGCAAGGTTGGTGCAATGCAATGTGCAGTCATGCCAAGGTTGGTTGCAATGTGCAGTCATGCCAGGTGTGCAATGAGTGCAGTCATGCCAAGGTTGGTAGCAATGCAATGGTGCAGTCATGCCAAGGTTGGTTGCAATGTAATGGTGCAGTCATGCCAAGGTTGGTTGCAATGCAATGGTGCAGTCATGCCAAGGTTGGTTGCAATGTAATGGTGCAGTCATGCCAAGGTTGGTAGCAATGCAATGGTGCAGTCATGCCAAGGTTGGTAGCAATGTAATGGTGCAGTCATGCCAAGGTTGGTAGCAATGTAATGGTGCAGTCATGCCAAGGTTGGTAGCAATGCAATGGTGCAGTCATGCCAAGGTTGGTTGCAATGTAATGGTGCAGTCATGCCAAGGTTGGTTGTAATGCAATGGTGCAGTCATGCCAAGGTTGGTAGCAATGTAATGGTGCAGTCATGCCAAGGTTGGTAGCAATGCAATGGTGCAGTCATGCCAAGGTTGGTTGCAATGTAATGGTGCAGTCATGCCAAGGTTGGTTGCAATGCAATGGTGCAGTCATGCCAAGGTTGGTAGCAATGCAATGGTGCAGTCATGCCAAGGTTGGTTGCAATGCAATGGTGCAGTCATGCCAAGGTTGGTTGCAATGTAATGGTGCAGTCATGCCAAGGTTGGTTGCAATGCAATGGTGCAGTCATGCCAAGGTTGGTAGCAATGCAATGGTGCAGTCATGCCAAGGTTGGTTGCAATGCAATGGTGCAGTCATGCCAAGGTTGGTTGTAATACAATGGTGCAGTCATGCCAAGGTTGGTTGTAATACAATGGTGCAGTCATGCCAAGGTTGGTTGCAATGTAATGGTGCAGTCATGCCAAGGTTGGTTGCAATGTAATGGTGCAGTCATGCCAAGGTTGGTTGCAATGCAATGGTGCAGTCATGCCAAGGTTGGTAGCAATGCAATGGTGCAGTCATGCCAAGGTTGGTTGTAATACAATGGTGCAGTCATGCCAAGGTTGGTTGCAATGTAATGGTGCAGTCATGCCAAGGTTGGTTGCAATGCAATGGTGCAGTCATGCCAAGGTTGGTTGCAAGGTAATGGTGCAGGCATGCCAAGGTTGGTTGCAATGTAATGGTGCAGTCATGCCAAGGTTGGTTGCAATGCAATGGTGCAGTCATGCCAAGGTTGGTTGCAATGTAATGGTGCAGTCATGCCGAGGTTGGTTGCAATGCAATGGTGCAGTCATGCCGAGGTTGGTTGCAAGGTAATGGTGCAGTCATGCCAAGGTTGGTAGCAATGTAATGGTGCAGTCATGCCAAGGTTGGTTGTAATGTAATGGTGCAGTCATGCCAAGGTTGGTAGCAATGTAATGGTGCAGTCATGCCAAGGTTGGTTGCAATGCAATGGTGCAGTCATGCCAAGGTTGGTAGCAATGTAATGGTGCAGTCATGCCAAGGTTGGTTGCAATGTAATGGTGCAGTCATGCCAAGGTTGGTTGCAATGCAATGGTGCAGTCATGCCGAGGTTGGTAGCAATGCAATGGTGCAGTCATGCCAAGGTTGGTAGCAATGTAATGGTGCAGTCATGCCAAGGTTGGTTGCAATACAATGGTGCAGTCATGCCAAGGTTGGTTGTAATGTAATAATGCAGTCATGCCAAGGTTGGTAGCAATGCAATGGTGCAGTCATGCCAAGGTTGGTTGCAATGCAATGGTGCAGTCATGCCAAGGTTGGTTGCAATGTAATGATGCAGTCATGCCAAGGTTGGTAGCAATGTAATGATGCAGTCATGCCAAGGTTGGTTGTAATACAATGGTGCAGTCATGCCAAGGTTGGTTATAACGTAATGGTGCAGTCATGCCAAGGTTGGTTGCAATGCAATGGTGCAGTCATGCCAAGGTTGGTAGCAATGTAATGGTGCAGTCATGCCAAGGTTGGTTGTAATACAATGGTGCAGTCATGCCAAGGTTGGTTGTAATACAATGGTGCAGTCATGCCAAGGTTGGTTGCAATGTAATGGTGCAGTCATGCCAAGGTTGGTTGCAATGTAATGGTGCAGTCATGCCAAGGTTGGTTGTAATGTAATGGTGCAGTCATGCCAAGGTTGGTAGCAATGTAATGGTGCAGTCATGCCAAGGTTGGTTGTAATGTAATGGTGCAGTCATGCCAAGGTTGGTTGTAATGTAATGGTGCAGTCATGCCAAGACACAGAGGACATCAAATCACCACACTGACCACATTACAGCCCACTGGTTCTTCATACCACTCCACCTCCTGCATTCACTTCAATCAATTGAGATGTTTGTGAGCAAAGAGAACACGTGAGGAGGAGGACAGAAAATAGAACAGGATGGGATGAATATGGAGGTGGGAAAAGTAGAGTGAGTCACCAGAAAGTGGATGCTGTCACATTCAAATACACATTTTGAAAATTCCTATGCATTCCTATACCTCCAGGGCCTTTGCCAGGGTGGCAACATCTTCTCCAAGGAGGATGGTGGTCAGAGTGTCGCGCAGCTGCTGGTAGTCTCCGCCACAGACCAGGAACCTGTCCTGGCACTGCTTGGCCTGCAACACAAGAACCTCACTTCAGTGTCAGGTCATGCACACACTGTACTCTCAGACAGACAGTTGGATGGATGGAGTTTTACTGCCTATCAGCCTTTGAGGGCTATGTAAGGCCATAGAACAAGAAAACCACAAGAATATTTGAGAGTAAATGCAAATCAATTCAAGATGTCCCTGGTTATTCACCTCTAGCAAATTGCATAGGGAGACGCAGTGGGTCTATTCTGACCCCCAACCCACAGGGAGACGCAGTGGCTATTCTGACCCCCAACCCACAAGAGGCAGACAAATATATGGACAGAGAGATGGATGGATGGATGGATGAATGATGGATGGATGATGGATGGATGGATGGATGGACAGATGAACAGACAGATACAGATACACACACGCGCACACACACACACACACACACCATGATTGACACATATATGTTGCATTCTGTACTGTTTTCTTTGGATTTAGCTTGCAAAACTGACATCAAATCAAAGCTTCACCATGACCTGGATCACATACATGCTGATAATGGGATGCTGCTGACATTTGAAGATGTGTTTTGCAAGCCTCCTGACAGACAAAATTCTGGCACAATCTGCACCACATTTTGCAAATGCTAGGAAAATCTTGACATCACATCTCTAACAACAAGCACCAACTTTTTATACTTGATTAATTTCCTGTAATTTTGGAATCACATTTCCCACACACACCCTAATATCTATGCAAATGGCAACACAAAATCCAACTTGCCAGCATAACAACTCATGGTATAATACCAATCCCTTCTCTGCTTGGGTCAGATGTATCTGTCACGATCAAGTTATCATTAAAGTAACAACCATTTGAGTTCAATGTCTGTAACTCCCCCCAAACTCTCCCCAAAAAATCCCACCATCACAGATGTTCTAAATTAAGCATTCTGAAGATTGTAGTTTGACATATTTAAAGCAAGGTTGCTGTTCTCTTAATTAAGTAATACAACACTAATGACAACAATAATGAAAAGGGAATTTGAGAAAGAAGCTCACTTCTTCTGTTTCCTCCAACTTCAGCCAGCTGAAAGCAGTCTTCTCCACCAGGGAGTAGTAGCTTTCAACCCCAAATTCTCGGCACAGCTGCTTCAGGAGGAAATTCCTGCAAAATGCACAATCAAGTTTGAAAATCAGCTTTCAATTCAGGAAAGCTAAAGAATGACAAAGCATATTGGGATGGTGCTAGGGGCATACAAGCTAAAACTCTAGAGGCGTTTCTCACCAACTGAAAAATAAGTGCTGACACAAAGCACCCAAGAACGTTTTGAAAGGTCTACAAACAAGTCATCTAATCTGAAAAGGAACCCAAAGATGTACATGGCATGTCTAACAACCTGTGCAGAATTCTGTTACTGTAAATCTGCTGGGATGAAAATTCACTGGGTGCAGAATCTGCAGAATATCTCCAAATCCTTTACACCCATAGGTAACTACTGGTATGTTGCTTGAACTTTTGTACCAACAATTTGATCCTAATGAGATAACCCTCTTCAAATGTACATACCTGGGCCAGTCTGTTTCCACAGCCAGTAGTGCTCCCGTTGCCTTGAGAAGGTTCTGGTAGGTGTTCCTCTCCTCTCTGTTCAGTTTGAGACTGCGGGAGACCTCCACACCATGGATAAGACCTGCCACCACCTCCAGGCCCTGTCTGCACCGTGCCAGAGCTGAGATCTTGGCCAGGTCGAAGGCCTTGCGCAGCAGATCCTCCCTGGCAGCAAACAGCTGCTCCAAGACAAACTCCATTCCCTCCAGCAGGCCACTGGGCGTGCTCTCATGGTGCATGTCCTGTAGAAATCAACATCGGAATATATGTATAGGCCTCACCAAATAGAGAAAGAAGTAGGGTCACTTTACCTCCAGCCAGATGACTGCCCATCAGCAACATCAGAATACATGTACAGGCCTCACCAAATAGAGAAAGAAGTAGGGTCACTTTACCTCCAGCCAGATGACTGCCCATCAGCAACATCAGAATACATGTACAGGCCTCACCAAATAGAGAAAGAAGTAGGGTCACTTTACCTCCAGCCAGATGACTGCGCATCAGCTTTGATTTCCAAAACAGTTCCTACAAGCAATGTTTCTTTGGTTCACATCCTGAGCATGCAATGATCTGAGAGAAGCAAGAATGAAGTTTTCTGCTGAAATACATGTAGACCACAGATACCTCACTGCAGTCATAAAGGTTAAAAGCATACTTTCTTTAGCTGTCTTTACTTGGTCTCATTTTTTCCTAATGCCACAGTGTCTTCTCCCTCACTCCACATAGTCTCTTCAAATCTAGATATTTAATTATGACCCTCATACTTCCGCTACCACTAAATGCACCATTGTTATCCTACTGTGCATCATGCAGTCTTTATTGCTACAGAACGTCAAAGAACCTTGCTGCTGACCTCTAGACAGTGGAGAACCAGCAGCGCAAACTCGCGCAGGTCTTTGTCCTGACTGCTGTCCCCGGCGCCGCCCCGCCTGAGGCAGTGTCTGTGGGCCTGCCTGAAGAACTCCTCCAGGTGCCTCTGTGTCTCCAGCTCTCTGTGTGCAGCAATGAGAAAATAGAAGCTGTCATCCTGCAGTTGAAATATGTACAATAAATGTAAACACGCACATTCATATTCTCCTTGTACACCCACAAATGACACCCACTGTGGCTGCCAGCATACACTGTATATGGATATTCTCTTGCGTCCTCAAACCCTGACACACACTCCAAACTGTCATAAGTGTGTCTTCAAGAGTGAGATAGGGTGCAGCTATTCATATGAACAGTAATGTGTCACACGCTATGGACACTATCTACCTGGCTTAAAATGTAACCATCCTTTAATTACAGTTAATATTGCTATTGAAATTCTCTTTAACTGTTAGTATATTAAGTGAACAGAAAAAACAACTACAAATGTGGAGGGTTCAAAGACTCTGACAGAGGCAGGGAAGTTGAATAGAAAGGTTACAGATCAGGTGTGGAGACATGTTTTGAAAACAGAAATCTCTCTTGGAGAGTGCTCCAACATTCAGAAATGCAACTGACCACACCATGCACTCCCACCTTTTCCTGATGAGGAGCTGCAGGAGGAAGGAGCGGACGACAGGGGAGGGGTCCACCAGGTTGTCAAACAGCGTCAGCTGCTTGGTCTGCAGCATCTCCCCAGTCTTGCTTTTCCGCATGACGTAGCCGAGGATCCTCTCCACTGCGGCAGGCTCGGGCACCGTGTCCCCAGCAAAGCACAGCTTGGAGACCAGGGCCATGAGGAAGCTGTTGCACCTTTGCTGGTAAACCTCGAATTTGGCCAAATTCTCTCTGGGGCAGGAAAAAAAAAAAAAGGCTAGATATAAGCAGTAGAATCATTTATAAATGCTCTCTCTGTAAGCTGCTCATTGGAATTTTGGGACACAATCAAACACACCAATAGCACTTGAGATGCATAGCTGATACAAAAGCTCACACCGATACTTTCTGACCAGTGCCATTTGCCATAGGCTTTCCAGAGCAGGTAGCCACACCTGCACTCCTTAGGCCCCCTCACGGCAGTACAGTTCATTGCCCAGCCCGGGGAAGTCCCCATGCCCTGGCTATTCAGGAGGGTGGCCGTTTTAAGGGGGGGATATGGTAGTGTCTGTAGGGCTGGTATGAAACAGTTCTCTTTCCTATAAATGAGTGCTATCACACCATAGAAACACATGCTGAGTACTAAAAACTGCAATGAAAACTTTTCTCAACCCTAGGGTTGCCATGGCAGTTCATCAAGAAGGCCACGCCACACGCACTACAAGAAATACAAACCTAAAAAACTACTATAGATAACTTCAAAAAATTTTCTTCTTCCGTAGGTCACACATCATTGTCACATGTTGTCAGGTTGGAGTCTATTTCCATGTATTATAACTATTTTAAGAATAATTTCAAATCCATCACCCTGTAAACACGTCTAAAACATCCAATTCTGTATACAAATATTTTTCCAGCTACAACAAGAATGATAGAAATGAGCTTGATATCATATTCCCTTTTCCTCCTTATATTCTTATAAGGTACACAAACTGTATTTTGAGAAATCGAGGGAACAAAGATCTACATCTAGTTTTTCAATACTCTTTCTTCTTTTACCAATGGTAGAGCTCTCCCTCAGCTGTGAGACATATGAACCTCAGCTGTGAGACATATGAACCTCAGCTGTGAGACATATGAACCTCAGCTGTGAGACATATGAACCTCAGCTGTGAGACATATGAACCTCAGCTGTGAGACATATGAACCTCAGCTGTGAGACATATGAACCTCAGCTGTGAGACATATGAACCTCAGCTGTGAGACATATGAACCTCAGCTGTGAGACATATGAACCTCAGCTGTGAGACATATGAACGACTTGTAGTCCTTCCGCCAATACTCTCAGTGAATGTTCTCACTGGAAGGGTTGGGGGTAAGAAATGGCCAACTGGCTCTCCCTACTGCTTTTGTAAGAGGTGAATCACTGGGGAATTCATCAATGACTGACAATGCTCTTGTTCCAACCAACTCCCGAGTGATAGTCTGTGGGGTTTTACAGTTTTATGTGCATTTTGAGGCACATTTCATGCTAATAATGGCCGGCACTAGTTACTACATTGTTTGACAGTACACATTTGCAGAGATCTGAAAATCCACCAAAATTAAGACAATGGTGATTTTGCACTACTGTATCCCCTCCCTCTTAAACTAGCCTGCTCCAGCTGTTATGAAGGGTTTGGCCTGACCAGGGCAACGAGAGCTTACCCTTCAGCACTGCCTGCGTCTCCCTCGGCAACGCCTGGTGGAATGGAGTACTGGCACTTACCCTTCAGCACTGCCTGCGTCTCCCTCGGCAACGCCTGCTGGAATGGAGTGCTGGCACTCGGGGCATGCCAGCTCCTGCAGAGCCTTCAGGTCCTGGAAGCACTTGACGCAGATCCGGTGCTGGCATGGCAGCCTCAGCAGAGGTGCCTCACTCTCCGTCTCACACTCCGGACACCTGGGAAGCTCACTGCAGGAATGAGAAAATGGTAAGGGATATAGCCTTTCCAGTGATAAATTGGCCAACAGTTCCTGAGTGGATCCATAAGTATCATGTAGATAGACTGCCTTGGACATTGCTACTAAGGAAGTGAATATACTTCAAAACAGCTTTTTCTCCTGAAAGTTATTATTTTACTTTGCATGATGTTTACAAGTATGCATGTAATCATAAAACTAGAACAAGAAGGGCAAAGCCCATACGACTCACATGCTTGACCTTGACCTTTACATGACCTTGACCTTCAGGTGACCTTCAAGGTCAAAGCCAATCAACTACACCTAGCAATGACATACACTAAACTAAGAAATGCTTTACACATTTTTCCTACCAAAATACATGTGACCTTGACCCAAGGTCAAGGTCATCCAAGGTCATGCAACACAAAGCTGTTAATTCAAGACATAAGAAGCACAATGGTGATTATTGGCACTTTCTACCATGAGATATGGTCACTTTTAGTGGTTCACTACCCCATTTTGGTCACATTTCATAAGGGTCAAAATGACCTTGACCTTGATGATATGTGACCAAATGTGTCTCATGATGAAAGTATAACATGTGTACTACAATGTTATGAAGTTTGGAACAGTTATCTTCCATAGTTCAGGGGCAAGGTCGCTTCAAAATATGTATACAATCCAACTTTGAAGAGCTCCTGTGACCTTGACCTTGAAGCAAGGTCAACCAAACTGGTATCAAAAGATAGGGATTACTTTGCCCTATATACCATATATTGGTCTGGTATCCAATCTCAAAAACTTCAGAGAAAATTGAGAAAATGTGAAAAATGGCTGTTTTTTAGACAACATTTATGGCCCCTGCGACCTTGACCTTGAAGCAATGTCAAGTCACTATATGTTTTTTGAGGCCTTGTCATCATACACTATCATGCCACATTTGGTATTGATAGACTTAATAGTCTCTGAGAAAAATCCAGCGTTAAAGTTTTCGGACGCCCGGACGCCCGGACGGACGAAACGGGTGAGTACATAGACTCACTTTTGCTTCGCATGTGAGTCAAAAATTCATGCAAGAATGCATTGAAAAGCTGGTTTGCTCATAATTGTGTGTGGGGGAGGAGTGTTTTTGTAGTGGAAGGCTGTAGCAGTACATACATACAAGTACACACAGACACAGATATTTCCATAAACACAAGGATGCACACTTTGCATGCCAGGCATGTGAAAGAAGTGGAATGGCTTGATGGAAACAGGTGAAAAAGTTCATACACACCCAAGAATCTTCTTCAAAATGTCCTTGTTTGTAGTCTTGAGGAATTTCTCAACCTTTTCCAGTGTCTGAAGAGTTTTCAGGTTGGCCTTGGGGCCCAGGAACTGGCAAATACAAACCACAGATATTAGATTGATCATGCTGACATCTCAAAAATCAACTTTTATCTGAACACTTCTGTTACCATCAAAGACCTGTAAGTCTAAGTCTGTCTCTGGATACTGTCATGAGTCAATGAAAACCAGATGAGTAATTATCTGCAGGCTCACATTAAATCCTATGGCTTGTCATCTTCTGATGAAAACTGTCTTGTAAAACTCCTGACAGCCTCTGCCACTGGAGCAGACCATGAACGCCCAGCAGCCAGGGGTTCCAGCTGGTGAGGGGGGTAGGGGTTCCAGCTGGTGAGGGGGGTAGGGGTTCCAGCTGGTGAGGGGGGTAGGAGTTTGTCGCAAGACGCGACTTATGAGTGATGATGTAAGGTAAATGTCAGTGTGTGAGATTGCATTGAACACTACGTGCTCGAGACCGTATTGCCGCAATGCGACAGAGAGTTTCGTGCGGCGGGAAAAGAGTCACCTCGAGGGGTTACGTTTGGGGGTCGGGGGGGGTATTGGAATGTGTGCGGGGTCTACCCTCGACTCAACACGGATCTAAGGGCGCGAAAATTAACGGGCAGTGATTGGAAGATGATCAAGGGGCGCGAAAATTAACGGGCAGTGATTGGAAGATGATCACGTGACGTAGTTATCGTCAGATCTGACAGAGCGTTTCTGTGCAGACTTATACATCGTTTGGATGGGAGCGGTTTAGCGGGGCGAGAGCTCCGCTAACCGGGCGCCGCATGGGCGGCAAGCAAAGTCGTTTTGCTTTGCTGAGAAATCTCGTCGTTGAAGGCCTGTGGTGGGTCGGTCACGAGAGTGGAAGGA
>JAWQFJ010003114.1:15000-56643 GCA_034096865.1 Theodoxus fluviatilis | reverse complement strand
GGAAGGAATGGGGAGAAAAATAAAAGAAGGAGAAGGGAGGGAAGTAAGTGTGAGAGGAGAAAATTGAGCGAGAGTGAGGAGAGGGGGGGGATGAAGGAATTTGAGGAGAAAAAAGGTTGAATAGGTTGTAAAAATTAAAAAAAATAGAGAAGGAAGGATGATTATAATAATTTATACTTAATTAATATTGAAAAGAAAAAAAAAAATACTTAGGATGAAAGCCATTCTCAGTTATAAGAAATAGGTAAACTGTCCTCGCAAATGACGTCACGTTATTGATGACGTCGCACATGTTGGAATTTCGCCATTCCTCCCCAGGTGTTTCGAAATTATGAGATGGAATCAATTTTTATTCATGCAGAATACATTTAAACGTGCATAAACGATGTCTATGGCAAAGAAAACATTTTCTTAGCGTCTATCAACACAACATGGGGCGCAGAAGATTAACAAATGAAGCGCTGCACTACATCTGTAGGTGCTCGGAAGAGGCAAAGAGCGCTCAATTCTCACCCCAACCCTAGAAAGTTCCAGGTGGGAAAGAATACATCAATTTAGGCAAGTTGTCTAAACGCAGCCGCCAGGATCAGGGGCGGGGAAAACCCCTCGGCTTTGGGTCACGGGCAGCCTCACGCTTGGCCGACGATGTGATCGCGAACGCGTTGCCCCTCACAATTGACAGCGAGATTCTCTGGAAAAGGAACTGTGTCTGGCGTGGGTCATCTGTCGACAGTGCAATCCGTTGGCCGATCTCTCGGATGAGTTCCGTTGCTGCCGGTCCGACTACTCCGGTTGTTTCAACAGCAAACGGGACGAAGTGGTACCTTTCCGAGATAGAGGCGTACTTCCTCCTCTTCGAACCTTCGGCTGTCCGGCAGGCGTTCCCTGGGTCGATAGCAGAATCTGTCATTGAAGACGGCGCGAAAGAGTCAGAGCAGGTGGCGTCCCAAACAAGTGACTTGCCGTTCTTAAATGGGAAGACAGTCATGCCGTCGGGGCGTCGCCCATCTCCTCTGTCGAGGCCAACCGGTTCCATAACGGAGTACAGGCCTGCGGAGTCGAGCGACCGTTTGATGACGTCGTTGAGAGCGGCGTGGCGTGGGAATCTCCCGGCACTGTAGCGGCATGAAAGCGGATGCAAGCCGTAGGTGTCGACCGTCTTGCCGCATCGACAGGGGTGGCTCTGGCACATCTGCTGGCCGAGGCGGAGAGAGACAGCAATCCTGAGCGTCTCGTCGTCTAGGAGGGTGCCGAGCGAAGTGGCGGGAATGGCGTGTAACCAGCATCCGCTGTTCGGTTGTGCGGCCGAGCCCAGACAAACCAAACGATGCTGGTTAAGACGGGGTCTGAGCTCGTTCGCGACAGCTCGACTGGCAGTGCGATCCCAACTGTGCTGGGATTCCGGGATATCGGCATATGGGAGCCCCTTCTGTCTCCAACGGCCGAGAGCGTCCTCTGCTGTTCGAAATTATTCTCCTGGCATATAGGATCGAAATTGTACTTGCAAATGACGTCATACTATTAATGACGTCAAATTTGGCTTTTCCGTCAATTGTCATTTCAATAATTTTTAGAGAGGTGCTTCGATTATACGACCTTAAAAAAACCACTTTCTCTTCAAGCCTCAATTCTGAAAATTTGATACATTCAATCGGACCTAACTTCCAGTTAGTGTGCAAAATCTCAAGGAAATCCGTCCAGTAGGTTTCGAGATATAAGCCGTGGAGACGGGACAGACAGACAGACACACACACACACAGACAGACAGACTAATAAAGTCTGTAGGACCTCCAGTAAACCTGGAGGGATAAAGTCTGTAGGACCTCCAGTAAACCTGGAGGGACCAGGGAAGACTGGTTCTGGCTGAGATGAGAGCAAGTGACAATGGTTGTGATTTGTGAGTGAATTGGATTATAGTCAGAAGAGTTGTGCAACTAGCAGCAGACTTGCTTTCTTGTCCAGATCCTTCTCAATCCAGCGGCAGGACAAGAGTGTAGACGTACCACTTGAGAAGCCAATTGCTGCGGATGATCATGATGTCCCTCCAGTCCTGCAATGCTCTTCGCACCCCTCAGTAATTTGCTATGGTCCTATTCTCCCCTTCAACGAACTGGCACTGTCCTCCAGTCTGCAAAGCCCAGAAGTGGTCCTGTGCTGGGTCATAGAGGTTAGTATAATGGGGATGTAGTGTCTGAAGAATGGAAATTCTGTAAAATGCAAGAGTTTGGCCAGTACAGTACCTCCTACCTTTTTTACCCCCACCCTTCCAGATAATTATTTATACCATGCTGAGGGATGGCCAACTGGTAGAGGCAAGCCATGCCTTGCAAGGACTCTGCTGCTTGCAGGGGAAGTGGCTGCATGGTGAAGGGAAACAAGGACCATAGGAGCCATGCAATAGGGGAAAGTGGGGCATTAGTGACTACTTTGAAAAAAAATAATCTAACATAGTTTCAGTTTTAGTTATTTTGTTTCCTCAATGAGTTTCAACCAGTCAGATTTAGTTTCTCTTGAGAAAGACATGTACGTGGTTTTGACCCAGTCAGAAAGTAGTCTGTCACAGGGTGAGTTTTTTCAACACCGTTCTAGTGCTGCCATGTTGAATGTCTGAAAAAAACTATGCTTCTTAGACCTCTCTCACATCTAATTTTGATGTGTGCTTCGTGATCAAAAGTGGAACATAAGAACTGCATCAGTATTTTCCTAAACCACCAAGGCAAGTGCACATGCATTAAGTTTGTGATGTTTTGTGTTAAACTTTGTGTACTATGTACTGCTTTGGAAAGACATTTTTGCAGGGAAATGAAAAGCAACTGAGATTTTTGCGGTAATGATGATTATTCCTCCAGAACAAATTTCTTTGAAGTGTGTTCATAATGATAAGTTTGATTATATTTCAGCACTGACAGTTAAAACTTCCTGACCTAATCAGCTAATGATAATCTTATATGAAAAAGGCAAAGCCCATGAGAGTCAAATAAAATGTGGTGGGGCTTTTAGCATTTTATTTCTAAAATGAAAATTGTTAGTCAACAAGACAAAACAGGACTGATGAAACAAACATCAGAATTAGCTTTTTTCTGTTCCAGTAATTTTTCCTGAAAATGTCTGTAAAATGAGCTGGTGCCTTTTGCCCTTCACTTTATTGTATCAGATTCTATAGTATTTACCTCAAGAAAACGACACTTTCTGCCATAAGAATATACAAAGCAGAGGAAATAAATGGAGACCATGTTCTATAATCAGTGTTGCATTATCATTGACTGAATCTTAATTGGAAGTTGCATTAAGGAAATTTGATTAATGGTTCCCATTTTAAAGCCAAGCTACAAGAAATAACCAAATGATCGAGGACATGTGGTGTAAAAAGCAGTGTGTAAAACACTTTATTGGAATTGGGATCAATCACCTGTCCGCGTGTCTGTGTGTCTGTACGTCTTTGTGTATGTCTGTCTGTCTTTCCCTCTTATTCTACTCTCTCTCTCTCTCTCTCTCTCTCTCTCTCTCTCTCTCTCTCTCTCTCTCTCTCTCTCTCTCTCTCTGTGTGTGTTTGCTAGAAACTCCACTTTAACGTATGTCTTTTGAACCGCTCGTACGTCAAATGTTAGTGTGAATTGACGTTGAAAATAAAGAATAAAAGACTTGTACTTGTAAGATGCTTGAGGCCTTCTGGGGTCGTCGTGGAAAGAAAAAAAAGGTATCGGTCTGGTCACACACACACACACACACACACACACACACACACACACACACACACACACACACACACACGCTCACGCATTCACACGCGCGCGTGGGGTCCACACCCACCCATTCACATTCCTTGCACCATTTCCAGACGCATGCACCGTTATCATCCATCTAGGGTTGTTGAGTTACTTCCCCTTGAAGAGCATTCCCGGTAAAATTAATACTAGTTGCAGAAAGAGGCTTGCAAAATGGCGAGCATGGCATCGACGGACAGCGCGAGAGAAAAGGCTCTTGTGGACTACCGCAAGAAGCTTATGGAGCACAAAGAACTGGATGCTCGCCTCAAAGATAGTAAGGTTCACCTTGAGGTCCTGTTTTACAGTATTCAGGCGCTGACGTATGCTACTTCGACGCTAAAAAAGTTTGCTGATTCATATCGCCGAATCATCCTGATCATTCGTTGTCAAAAGTGCGTCTGCTCACTGTTGATCTTTCCCTCATCACTCCCTGCTTTGAGATGTCGTTGTGTTTCTTGATAATGTGTCTCTTTTTTACCGTATATCTGTGGCTTCTCTCCATGTATGGTTGGTAAACAAGGGATTGCTGAAGGTTTTAATAATCATTATAATGTGAGCTGAGGGCAGTTCCTTGCACTTTCGAGTTACATTACAAGTTACGTTGATAAATAACTAGGCATTTGGAGGAATGCAAGTTTGATATACATAGTTGATATATTCAGGCATTAAAGGAAATACAGTTTAAGGGTATTTGTGTGTGTTTGTGCTTGCAGATCTAAGTGTTGTGAAGGATCATTTTGTTGATTGAAAGAATTCTCGGGTTAAATCTCCAATACATTTTGTATTATTCAGCCCTGTGATACGTACGTTTCCAGACTTTAGTTTTATAGGTGCTATGTATTCTAGAAGTTATTGAACTTTAAAGAAAAATTTGTTCATCAGTATGAATTTGAAAATATAAAGAAAATGCAGAGCAGTGTTTACACAGGTTTTCTTGTTTTTGCCTACAGTGCGTGAAAACCTAAAGGACTTGACCAAGCAGTATGAGAAATCTGAGAATGATCTGAAAGCACTGCAGAGTGTTGGCCAGGTATGTACCACTCCATGTGATGTAGAACCAGCCATGTTTGAATGTAAATTCGGAATATTATTTCTTGTGATAGCTATGCAAAGATGGCAATGATGTATTTTGCACTCTTGTAACACTGCATTTGAGATCTATACATATATGTTACCCTCCACCACAAAATGAGATGTATGTCACTTTTAGGAAATTCTGAACTCTAATTATGGTCATGAAATGGAGACATTTTGATGCTAAAAGCTTGACAATAGGAGGAATAGAGATTGAAGACCCCTATCCATTGTTATGATGATGGAAGAAAGAGGGCATTTAAATTTAGACATTTTTTTAAATGCAACATATTGTCATCATGATGGCAATTTTGAATTGGGTATATCAGGTGACCAGCTGGTCACCTACCAATGAAAAAAAACTCTGAAAATATGGGTTGGGAGAATATACTCTATAGATACAATGTGGCTAATAGATCTGCTTAACGTTTTTTGCTCATGAACATACAAAGTACTAATTGCTTAATTAACAATTTTTTCACTCCTGTTTCTGTAGGGTAAGGTCCAATTTTTGCAGAATAAGCAGAGAAAATGACTATATTCCAACATATGTGGTGCAGTGGTATTAACAAATGGATGGAGATTCCAAATCTATCAAAATCTCAAAAGACATACATAACCCCTCTCACTATATTTGGCTTATATCTCCTATTAAGGTTAGGTAACTTCTGTCACATTTTGTGGTGGAGGGTCACATGGGAAGTAAAACAATGCTAGACTTATTGATTACTTCATAATGCCAATGTATTCTTGTTTTCAGATTGTTGGTGAAGTCTTGAAGCAGCTGACAGAGGAGAAATGTAAGCAGGCAGTTTAAGAATTTTCATTGTTTATACCTCTTCATACTCATAGTAAAGTCTCTGTCACAAATCTCTTATGCAGCACTTGGATTCAGTTTTAAATCACCCCTGTGGGTTGGGGCAAGAATAGACCCATGGTTTCACCCAAAGCATTTTTAAAAAGGCAAATAACCAGGGAAATCGTGACTTGACTGACGTTAACAAATCTGATTGATTTTGTGGTTCATAGCCTACAAAGGCTGATAGGCTGTAAAACTCCATTTATTCATGCAGTTGTGGATCTACTGCAGTGCCTGGCTCTGATGTTGGTGTAACTTTCGTGTGGTGGTAGTGGGCAGCACACGGCCCAAACGCCTGTAAACTGTTGCCCCTGCTTTTCACAGTCATTGTGAAGGCCACCAACGGACCGCGCTATGTGGTGGGCTGTCGTCGACAGCTGGACAAGTCCAAGTTGAAACCTGGCACCCGAGTGGCTCTGGACATGACCACCCTGACCATCATGAGGTATGCATCTTGCAGCTGCTCCTGGAAGGAATCAAATGTATTGGTCAGCAACTTTGTTCTGTCAATGTAAGAGGCCAGAAGAAAAAAAATAGTAGTGGCTATGGTAAGATGTCAGTATGTTGGCCTGAACATTATTATTATTATTATTAATTTTTTAAGGGGGCACATGGCGTAGAAAACGGGGGTATCAGAAAAAAATTCATTGCTCAGCAACCGTTTCAGCTATCTTAATGAAACTTTGCACACAATACAAACACACAACAAGGATAATTCACATCAATTTGTATTGTTCTAGATTGACTAGTTCTTGTTATATAACACAATCACTAAAAAATGCACGTTACAATTTTCTCCCTCCTACCAAACTACAAGGATCAAACTTTATAGGATCAGCAATGGTTGTGTACAAAGAAGAAGACCTATATAGTGCTAGAAAACATTATAAATGTATTTATAAAACTTACAAATGTTTCTGGTGATGAGTGGCATTTACACATGAAAAAAACGTTGCCGGCATGACAAGATTAAACTTTAATTAAAAATTAACTAATAAAGTTACAGATTTCTAACTAGTCTTATTGCTACTAGCATCCATTTATATACAAACAAGCAAAATTTCTACATTCTATCTTTATTCTAAGTCACATTGTTAAAGGGGAGAAAAATGTTACCGTAGAAATAAAACCACTTTTTGAGAAATTTGACTTTAAAGTTTGGGAAAGTTTACACTTGTATAACAATTGAACTAAAAAAGATACACATTTTTAACATGATTTTTCAATGTTGGCATCCATTTCTACATATGCAAGCAAACTTTGAGGTATTAAACTTCATCCTAAGTCTATCAAATTCAAAGGCAAAAGCATCAACCTTGAAAATAATCTACAAACTTGTAAGAAACGCGTGATCATGGAGGCAGAGGCAGTTGTCCCCATCCTCTTGGTGACATGGTTGACACAGTTAATCTTCTGCACATCCACTCCCTCACCATACACTCTGGCCTGATTCACTCTGGAGTGTGCCTTCCCATCCCCATCCCCCAACATCTCCACATATCTGAAGTTGTGCCGAGCTTCAGACCTGCTCCACAGAATGACAGCAGCCTCTACCTCCATCGCCTGGGAAGAGCAGTGAACTGTCTTCTGGCACTCCTCTTTATGCTTTCCCTTCCACTCCTCAAACTCGGCAGAGTCTGCTTTCTGCCCTATCTCACATCTGTGGCAATAGTTGGACAGAGTCACATAGTCCACCACAAGACCTCTATCACAGTGGCAATACCACTGTGTGAAGTTCGCCCTCGCTTCTGCCAGCTTCCATCGAAGGAAACTGAAATGTCCAGGTGTCCATCAGAATTTGGTTCGCCAATGTTCATCTCGGCGTACAGCACTCGCACTTGTTCCGCTGCCTCCTGAAGGTGCTTGTCAGCTGCCCGACGAGCTCCTGAGTGGACAGCTTTCTGGTAAAACTGCCAAGTCTTCAGGTGCATGGGCGGTGGCATATTCATCAAAGCAAAAAACCTCTTCAATTGGGTAAATCCGATTTCTGTCGAGGTTGCTGCTATGACGAGGTGGTGGTAGACATCGAATCCTCTGTGCGTAGTGCCCGTCTTGGATGATGTTGCGAGCTGACTGATGATGGTGCCACACGCCGAACACTGAACTTGAACCTGGCAAGCAGAGCCCATCCTCGCTGTTTCGACCTCCGTCAGTCGATAGGGCTGCTCACAGCTCTCACACTCGAAGGCAGAGAATAGCTCGTTCAGACTCCTCATACTGACAATGAGGTTGACATCAGTCTGATCAGAAAGGCATGCGCTTGTCTCGCTTGAAGTAGCACGATGGAAGCGCCCCATTTTCTTTGTGGACACCGAATCAGTCGACGTGAAGGCTGTTGGTGTCGGACGCCGATTCAACGTGGAGGCGATCGGTGCTAATTCGCCAACTCTGGAGGCTGTTGGCGTCAAATCCTCACCTATGGAGGCAACAACTGATGAATCTTCTGCTTCTAGCTTGCGTCTCTTTCTCTTTTTCCCATACTGATGTTGACTGAGCAATTTCTTCTGTTTCTTCGGCAATTTTGCGTGCTGCAGCGTTCAGGCGGCAGCCATCTTGGCTCCGCTGACGTATGCTCGTCGTTATACGCGGGAATAGCCGATCGTTGCTTCGGGCATTTCCGTAGGTCACTCACGCTGCGATCACGCGTTGGCCTCGAGAAACCTGACCAATCACAGGCAAGCTCTTTAGCCGACCTCTTCTCTCGTGGCATTCATTGGTTAGCACTGGCTTCCGATTTTCGCTTCGTGTTCCTCCGTATTGCATTCGTTTCCTCCGGAAATAGACGCCATTAAGAGCGGAGTGAACGCGCTACGCACCAATACCAAACATGAAGCATGTTTTGAGGAGGAAGATGCCGTATCCAAGCACTCAAAATGACACTTTTTGACTTCCAGGTTAGATTTTTTCACAACTTCAGCGAAGGGTACCTCTCGAAACTAATTAAATAAAAAATGAAGGAATGAAAAGCTGGCAAATCGGTCATGCCCATGTGTTATTGAGACACTGTAGACCTCGTTTCCGAGTATAACTCAAAACTCGATTTTGGACGATTTTTCATGAAAGTGGCTACGCCGTGTGCCCCCTTAATATTAAAAATAATAATAATAAGTAGAACTAGAAGAGGCCAAATTGAACGTTAACCAAAATATCTTTTTTGGTGAAAAAACTGGTTTAAAAAAATGTAATAGTGGCTTCTCCGAGTGTTTGTAAAGCAGGGAAGATGGAACAGCATGCAATTAGTTGATTACAATTGATTTCTTCCCCTTTTCTTATCTCTGTTTTTTTTTACAATTGAAAATAATTTAGGGTCAGCATAAAAAAGTAGGGTTTGTCAGGTTACCGTAATCACAGTTATTTGGCCTAATGTTTCTAAACACTATGCATCACCCTAGTCATGTTGTCCATACTGTTCTAGTACTGCCCTGAGAGGTTACATACTAACTCTCTAATTTTCCTATTCAAACCCATTGTTCTAAATTTAGTAATTTTGTAGGGAATTTCCCAAGTTCATCATTTAATAACTTGATTCAGAACAATGAGTCTGAGAAAAACAGGAGGGAGCACTGAAGCTTAACTGCCAGCAGATACAGCACTGGAAAGCCAGCAAGTGCAGCACTGGAAAGCCAGCAAGTGCAGCACTGGAAAGCCAGCAAATACAGCACTGGAAAGCCAGCAAGTGCAGCACTGGAAAGCCAGCAAGTGCAGCACTGGAAAGCCAGCAAGTGCAGCACTGGAAAGCCAGCAGATACAGCACTGGAAAGCCAGCAAGTGCAGCACTGGAAAGCCAGCAAGTGTAGCACTGGAAAGCCAGCAAGTGCAGCACTGGAAAGCCAGCAGATACAGCACTGGAAAGCCAGCAAGTGTAGCACTGGAAAGCCAGCAAGTGCAGTACTGGAAAGCCAGCAAGTGCAGCACTGGAAAGCCAGCAAGTGTAGCACTGGAAAGCCAGCAAGTGCAGCACTGGAAAGCCAGCAGATACAGCACTGGAAAGCCAGCAAGTGTAGCACTGGAAAGCCAGCAAGTGCAGCACTGGAAAGCCAGCAGATACAGCACTGGAAAGCCAGCAAGTGTAGCACTGGAAAGCCAGCAAATACAGCACTGGAAAGCCAGCAAATACAGCACTGGAAAGCCAGCAAGTGTAGCACTGGAAAGCCAGCAAGTGCAGCACTGGAAAGCCAGCAGATACAGCACTGGAAAGCCAGCAAGTGCAGCACTGGAAAGCCAGCAGATACAGCACTGGAAAGCCAGCAAGTGTAGCACTGGAAAGCCAGCAAGTGCAGCACTGGAAAGCCAGCAAGTGCAGCACTGGAAAGCCAGCAAGTGCAGCACTGGAAAGCCAGCAAGTGCAGCACTGGAAAGCCAGCAAGTGCAGCACTGGAAAGCCAGCAAGTGCAGCACTGGAAAGCCAGCAAGTGCAGCACTGGAAAGCCAGCAAGTGCAGCACTGGAAAGCCAGCAAGTGCAGCACTGGAAAGCCAGCAAGTGCAGTGTGGAAAGCCAGCAAGTGCAGCACTGGAAAGCCAGCAAGTGCAGCACTGGAAAGCCAGCAAGGAGAGCACTGGAAAGCCAGCAAGTGCAGTGTGGAAAGCCAGCAAGTGCAGCACTGGAAAGCCAGCAAGTGCAGTGTGGAAAGCCAGCAAGTGCAGCACTGGAAAGCCAGCAAGTGCAGCACTGGAAAGCCAGCAAGTGCAGCACTGGAAAGTCACCAAGTACAGCACTGGAAAGCCAGCAGTGCAGCACTGGAAAGCCAGCAAGTGCAGCACTGGAAAGCCAGCAAGTGCAGCACTGGAAAGCCAGCAAGTGTAGCACTGGAAAGCCAGCAAGTGCAGCACTGGAAAGCCAGCAAGTGCAGCACTGGAAAGCCAGCAAGTGCAGCACTGGAAAGCCAGCAAGTGCAGCACTGGAAAGTCACCAAGTGCAGCACTGGAAAGCCAGCAAGTGCAGCACTGGAAAGCCAGCAAGTGCAGCACTGGAAAGCCAGCAAGTGCAGCACTGGAAAGCCAGCAAGTGTAGCACTGGAAAGCCAGCAAGTGCAGCACTGGAAAGCCAGCAAGTGCAGCACTGGAAAGCCAGCAAGTGCAGCACTGGAAAGCCAGCAAATAGAGTACTGGAAAGCCAGCAAGGAGAGGACTGGAAAGCCAGCAAGTGCAGCACTGGAAAGCCAGCAAGTGCAGTACTGGAAAGCCAGCAAGGAGAGGACTGGAAAGCCAGCAAGGAGAGGACTGGAAAGCCAGCAAGTGCAGCACTGGAAAGCCAGCAAGGAGAGGACTGGAAAGCCAGCAAGTGCAGCACTGGAAAGCCAGCAAGTGTAGGACTGGAAAGCCAGCAAGTGCAGCACTGGAAAGCCAGCAAGGAGAGGACTGGAAAGCCAGCAAGTGCAGCACTGGAAAGCCAGCAAGGAGAGGACTGGAAAGCCAGCAAGTGCAGCACTGGAAAGCCAGCAAGGAGAGGACTGGAAAGCCAGCAAGTGCAGCACTGGAAAGCCAGCAAGTGCAGCACTGGAAAGCCAGCAAGTGCAGTACTGGAAAGCCAGCAAGTGCAGTGTGGAAAGCCAGCAAGTGCAGTACTGGAAAGCCAGCAAGGAGAGGACTGGAAAGCCAGCAAGTGCAGCACTGGAAAGCCAGCAAGTGCAGCACTGGAAAGCCAGCAAGTGCAGCACTGGAAAGCCAGCAAGTGTAGCACTGGAAAGCCAGCAAGTGCAGCACTGGAAAGCCAGCATGTGCAGCACTGGAAAGCCAGCAAGTGCAGTACTGGAAAGCCAGCAAGTGTAGCACTGGAAAGCCAGCAAGTGCAGCACTGGAAAGCCACCAAGTGCAGCACTGGAAAGCCAGCAAGTGCAGCACTGGAAAGCCAGCAAGTGCAGCACTGGAAAGCCAGCAAGGAGAGGACTGGAAAGCCAGCAAGTGTAGCACTGGAAAGCCAGCAAGTGCAGCACTGGAAAGCCAGCAAGTGCAGCACTGGAAAGCCAGCAAGTGTAGCACTGGAAAGCCAGCAAGTGCAGCACTGGAAAGCCAGCAAGTGCAGCACTGGAAAGCCAGCAAGTGCAGCACTGGAAAGCCAGCAAGTGCAGCACTGGAAAGCCAGCAAGTGCAGGACTGGAAAGCCAGCAAGTAGAGTACTGGAAAGCCAGCAAGTGTAGCACTGGAAAGTCAGCAAGTGCAGCACTGGAAAGTCAGCAAGTGCAGCACTGGAAAGCCAGCAAGGAGAGGACTGGAAAGCCAGCAAGTGCAGCACTGGAAAGCCAGCAAGTGTAGCACTGGAAAGTCAGCAAGTGCAGCACTGGAAAGTCAGCAAGTGCAGCACTGGAAAGCCAGCAAGTGTAGCACTGGAAAGCCAGCAAGTGCAGCACTGGAAAGCCAGCAAGTGCAGCACTGGAAAGCCAGCAAGTGCAGCACTGGAAAGCCAGCAAGTGCAGCACTGGAAAGCCAGCAAGTGCAGCACTGGAATGCCAGCAAATAGAGGACTGGAAAGCCAGCAAGTGTAGCACTGGAAAGCCAGCAAGTGCAGCACTGGAAAGCCAGCAAGTGCAGCACTGGAATGCCAGCAAGTGCAGCACTGGAATGCCAGCAAGTGTAGCACTGGAAAGCCAGCAAGTGCAGCACTGGAAAGCCAGCAAGTGCAGGACTGGAAAGCCAGCAAGTGCAGGACTGGAAAGCCAACAAGGAGAGGACTGGAAAGTCAGCAAGTGCAGGACTGGAAAGTCAGCAAGTGCAGCACTGGAAAGCCAGCAAATAGAGGACTGGAAAGCCAGCAAGTGTAGCACTGGAAAGCCAGCAAGTGCAGCACTGGAAAGCCAGCAAGTGCAGCACTGGAAAGCCAGCAAGTGCAGCACTGGAAAGCCAGCAAGTGCAGCACTGGAAAGCC
Organism: Theodoxus fluviatilis; assembly: GCA_034096865.1. Classification (NCBI taxonomy): domain Eukaryota; kingdom Metazoa; phylum Mollusca; class Gastropoda; order Cycloneritida; family Neritidae; genus Theodoxus; species Theodoxus fluviatilis. Next base: position 44,080 of record JAWQFJ010003114.1, on the reverse strand, counting down.
AGCAAGTGTAGCACTGGAAAGCCAGCAAGTGCAGCACTGGAAAGCCAGCAAGTGCAGCACTGGAAAGTCAGCAAGTGCAGCACTGGAAAGCCAGCAAGTAGAGTACTGGAAAGCCACCAAGTGTAGCACTGGAAAGCCACCAAGTGCAGCACTGGAATGCCAGCAAGTGCAGTACTGGAAAGCCAGCAAGTAGAGTACTGGAAAGCCAGCAAGTGCAGCACTGGAATGCCAGCAAGTGCAGCACTGGAATGCCAGCAAGTGCAGCACTGGAATGCCAGCAAGTGCAGCACTGGAAAGCCAGCAAGTGCAGCACTGGAATGCCAGCAAGTGCAGCACTGGAAAGCCACCAAGTGCAGCACTGGAAAGCCAGCAAGTGCAGCACTGGAAAGCCAGCAAATACAGCACTGGAAAGCCAGCAAGTGTAGCACTGGAAAGCCAGCAAGTGCAGCACTGGAAAGCCAGCAGATACAGCACTGGAAAGCCAGCAGATACAGCACTGGAAAGCCAGCAAGTGTAGCACTGGAAAGCCAGCAAGTGCAGCACTGGAAAGCCAGCAAGTGTAGCACTGGAAAGCCAGCAAGTGCAGCACTGGAAAGCCAGCAAGTGTAGCACTGGAAAGCCACCAAGTGCAGCACTGGAAAGCCAGCAAGTGCAGCACTGGAAAGCCAGCAAATACAGCACTGGAAAGCCAGCAAGTAGAGTACTGGAAAGCCAGCAAGTGTAGCACTGGAAAGCCAGCAAGTGTAGCACTCGAAAGCCTCAGTCATTTAAGTTTCCACAAGCAAACCGCCTAGATCCATGTGCTTACAAACTAACTGTATAATCAGGCAGTGTATGAATCAACCAGGATAGAAAGTTGTGAAATAAACATTTTTAAAGGTGCAGGATGTGTATGATAACTGGCCTGTTGCAGTAAATGAAAATTACTTATGTGTCAGGTACCTTCCTCGTGAAGTGGACCCCCTTGTGTACAACATGTCCATTGAGGACCCTGGAGACATCAGCTACAACCAAATTGGAGGCCTGGGGGAGCAGATCCGAGAGCTCAGAGAGGTCATTGAACTGCCACTGCTGAACCCAGAGCTGTTCGAACGTGTGGGCATCACCCCGCCCAAGGGCTGTCTGCTGTACGGACCCCCAGGCACCGGCAAGACCCTGCTGGCCCGTGCTGTGGCCAGCCAGCTGGAGTGCAACTTCCTCAAGGTAAAGTGCATGCTGTAACTTTGTCACTAGATTTAGATGGGGTCGGGTGTTGAGAATGGCTCAGTGATAGTCCAGCTGAGGAGCAGACTAACAGGGATGTTACTAGAGGCCTGTACTTGGAACTGGATTGGCTATGATGAACTATCAGCAGTCACTGAAAAGATTTGTCACTTGTACACATGTTCTGAGAGGAGTGTTGTGGAAGAGGAACTGCCACTCCACTCACGGACCCAGGTCCTGTCCAGCTTTACCTGGCTGGCATGGACCCCTTTGAGGCTGTGAGGTCAGTTACTGATCAGTCAAGACATCACTAAAACTTTGTACGTGTGTGTGTGTGTGTGTGTGTGTGTGTGTGTGTGTGTGTGTGTGTGTGTGTGTCACTGTGTTTGTGTGTGTGTGTGTGTGTGTGAGAAAATAGGGTCCCAAGCTTGGCATATGGTTTAGGTGAAATGTTAGTCAAAGATTTGATACCTTCCTATTAGAAAAATTATGCAACGGGTTGGATATGTCAGTGAGTGGAAAAATGGAGATTTCTAGAAAACTGTTATGCAGGAGAGGTGTAAACTTTTCCAAAGCTTTGACTTCTTGTTTGAATTTCTCAAATTTGCTGAACAGTCCAAAGCTGCCTGTGATTGACAGATTTAAATCAATTTGCCATAAATATTTAAGTGATCGCTGACTTAATGTGCATTGTTTCTGAACAAGGTTTGTATTTACATTTGCTTGTGAAGGAAATTTCTTTCATACTTGTAAAAGGAAGTCTATAATTTCTCTCTGGTATGTACATCTGTATGCCCATGTTTCAGGTGGTGTCCAGTGCCATTGTAGACAAGTACATTGGAGAGAGCGCACGTCTGATCCGAGAAATGTTTGCCTATGCCAGGGACCATGAGCCCTGCATCATCTTCATGGACGAAATTGATGCCATAGGTGAGTGTGCTGCTGCAGATTTCTAATGGGTCCATCTAGCTCCAGTCTCTTGTAAGCAGTTGTTTCTTGTCATGTTAGTATTTCTGATAAGCGGATACAAGAGACTCTTGACTGTTGCTCCATCTGGGAAAGGGATATTGTGTAGCTGCTACCTATGTGGAATGCTTGTGAGGCATATATATATATTGTTACGAACGGGGCTCTTTATCTCCCATTCAAGAGAGATTGGTCTAGGGGGTTTTCTTTCCGTTCCATAACATTCTTTCATTCATTCCATGCAATGCAAGTGAACAAGACAGCATAGAGGAGAAAGTGTGGATTGAACTTTAAAGATGACTTTTAATAATACAGATGAAATGATGATTCTTAATATAACTAATTTAAGGTATCAAAATGTAAGGTTTAGCCAGCCAGCCTTTGAGATACAACTTATCTGATTGCGTCAGTCTCTGCTGACCGCCGTTGAACGTAGTGTCTTTCTGATAGGGGTGAAGAAACGGTGGGCCACTAGTTGGGTGATTTATAGCCGGGTCAGGGCTCGTTGAAGCGTGAGGCTGGTGGAAGGGAGGGTTCCATCAATCGTCTCCCCTCCAAGCTGAAGCGTGGAGTAGATCGGGCGTAGCGTGGTCAGTTGCATCGTCATGGCGATTGGCGTGGGGGGCGGGCGTTGAGGCTTGAACCGGGTCAGGCGTCTGCTAGGACGCGGTCAGGTCTACTCAGGCCTGGCTGCCTGATGCTCTCTCGGGTCGCGTGGCGGGATTTCATCCCGCCCATCTGGTTGACCTGGGCTTCACGTCACCCGTCCGAGGGTGGCGATGGTAGTCGGTGAGAAAGAGAGAGAGAGAGGGTCGGGGAGGAATTTATAGGCGCGCTCATGGTCCAGTGCTGACCAATCGCTCTCCAGACGCCATCTTGCCCTCATCACGAGACCCCTGGTCATGGGATCTTGTTTACAAGCTGAATTCTTTTGTCTCCTCTGGTCACGAGATGTGGATCACGCGACCTGCATCACGAGGCCGGCGTCACGAGACTGGGTCCCTTTGTCTACACACACTGACCAGTCCTATTTTTGGCACAGGCCATACGCAGTAGAAACGTCCACATTTCCTTTGTCCTTTTCAAACCTTCCCACCCTGACACAATTTCCTAACTGCTGGCTGGGTTATCTAAAGGCTAGATTTGAGAACTGGCTGGCTCATAAGCTATTCATTTAACTAACTTACAACAAAATCTCTCCATTCATCACACCTCCACACCTAAAAGTCGTGAATTACAGGGGATTTGGAATTCACGATGAGTGGGCAAATATATATATTGAATCAACTTAAGCAAAAACATCTCTATTCATGACATCCCTACACCTAATGTCGTGAATTACAGGGGATTTGGAATTCACGATGGGGTAAATGACTATTTAACACATCATTTGTCTACTTCATGTAAGGTTGTAACCTTCTCTGGCAGTTACACATTTTCTAATCACTATCCATTGTGAATACATCAATACAGTTGCATGCAAAGACAAAGGGGGAAAGCACAGGAGGATAGACACATGTTTGCTTCTACCTGTGAAAGGTTACATATGTCTCTGGTCGTAGTCGTCAGCTAGTGAACTATAGGTCTAGTCAGACAGACATATCCATTTTGTCATTCCCATTCGACCATTCCTCCAAGTTCAGACTTCTCTTCTTCCGTTTCTTCCATTCACGCCATCTTCTCCCTCTCTGCTTTGCCTCGCCGGGACAGTCATTAACACGCACTGTCCACCCGCCACCTGGGGTCTCAATGGGCTCGGCACTTTCCATCCCTGTCTCTACACAGGATTCAGTCCTCACCTCCCTCTTGCAGTCTTCCATGGCCACATGGGGCTGTAGTACACTCATCATTCCTTCAACTGTCCTCTCCTCCTCTTCTTTCACACACGCGTATCCTCCTTCCACAGTCACCACTGGGAAAGGCACACCTTTCTCACCTCCTAAGCTAGCCTCAGGCACTCTCCTCAATTGGACATCTCGCCGCGGATAGCGTTTGCTCGATACACATCTCTGGTATCTCTCACTCTCCATCCCAGCGTGGTCACTCTCGCTGCCCTCTCCTGCCCTGTCACCCTCCATGACATTCACACCACTATCGGCAGGAACCGATAAACACAGACACGCTCTCACGCTTGCCTGGTTTTCTCTCTCCACTTGCACTAATGCTTCTTCTCTGTCTCCTTTCTCCACTTGCACTACTTCCTTGGTGATGACTTGCTCAAACAGGGATTTGAGTTCTCTATCTCCCGTCTGTTCCTCTAACAGGTTGTCTTCCTTGTTGGAGTTTACCCCTACTGGGGTGCCTGTACTGGCATCCGCCTCTGTACTCCCCTCTGATCTCTGGCTAGGTACGTCACTGTCCTGCCCTACATCTGACTCTCCCTTTCGACTCCTGTCGCTGACTTCTGTGTCCGACTTCTCTGTCTGACTCCTGTCTTTGACCTCTAGGTCTGATTTTTCTCCTCGGACTACTGTCTCTAACTTCTCTCCTAGGAAGGTCTCCGAGATATCTATCTCCCTTTCTGCTTCTCTTCTACGCGCACGTGTCACCTCACATGCTGAGAAACCTGTCTCCTTTTCCCTATCTACTGTCACCGCTGGGGGTGAAGTTAGGGTTAGCTGGACCTGCCTGGCAGGTGGCACTAAGTCATTACCCAAAATGACGTCAAAGCTTCCACAGCCTTTCATCCCATCTAGAACTGCTACTTTCACCGTTCCTGAGACTAGAGCGCTCTCTATCTCTATCTGATGGGTGGGAACGTATTTCCCGACTCCAGGAATGATTCCTGACAACCAAGTCCTCCTGTCTGTCTCTCGGCTATTGAATGGCAGTACATCACCGCGCACTATTGTCACGTTAGCGCCGGTATCCCTAAGCATACGGACACGTTGCTTCGTTCCGCCTGGCAATCCTATCAGTCCCTGACTGATGTAAGGATCGAATTCCCCTCTCGGTCCGAGACCGGTGATCGGGCGAGATTCGACTCCTTTAGTGGGTTCTACACCCTCCCTGCCTAGCCACTGCGTTTTGGGCTGCTCCCTGAACACGCGACACACAAACATAGAATGAGACGTTGGTTGGTTAAGACGGCAATCTCTGGAGAAATGGCCGAATTCCTTACATTGATAGCACTGACTCTTGGAAAGGTCTATCCCTTCCCGTTTCTCTCCACCCTGGTTCCTATGCCCTGCATGGCTCCCTCGACTATGACTTCCATTCCTAGAATGGTCATATGCCCTCTGATGAGGTTTCCCCCCTCCGAACTTCCCTTGTGCTGGAGAATTCCCTCTCCCTGCATTCCCTACTTGGCAGTGCACTGCCGCGTATGTGTCGCATACCGTAGCGGCCTGATCTAGGGTTTCTACCCTGCGATCTGACAGATGCATCCTGAGATTGTCAGTCACTCTCTCATGAAACGCCTCCATGAGCATTGTCTCCCTGAGCTTCTCGTAGCTATTTCCTACCTCTTCTGCCCGTAACCACCTGTCAAACGCGGTTCTCAGGTCATGTGCAAATTCTCTGAAAGTTTTTCTCTCTGCTTTCTGCAGGCTACGGAATTTCTTTCTATAGCTTTCAGGTACGAGTTGGTACTCCCTCAAGATGGCTTCTTTCACTCTCACATAGTCCTGACTGTCTTCTGTAGTTAGTGACACAAAAACGTCGCGTGCTTTTCCTACTAGCACGGACTGTAGGAGTGCTGTCCACTTTTCTCTGGGCCAGTTCCAGGTGATAGCAGTCTTCTCAAAATACTCAAAGTAGCTTTCCAGATTTGCCTCATCAAATGCTGGAACTTTGTCCACCTTCATGGTGACCGACTCACTGCTGCTACTACCACTGGATTCTCTCCTATCTCTGGATTGTAGTTCTAGTTCTCTAAGTTTGACTTCTTTCTGCATCTCCATCTCCAGCTGCATCTGTCTCAGGGCTATTTCCTGCTGCTTCTCCTGCTGCTTCAGTGCTATCTCCTGCTCCATCTGTCTCAGTGCCCTCTCCTGCTGCATCTCATGCTGCTTTAGTGCTATCTCATGCTGCTTTAGTGCTATCTCATGCTGCATCTCAAGCTTCCTAAGTTCTAATGGGTCTGGCATGCTTGCCAGTCCATTCCTACTCCCTGGTGTCGAACGACCAGAATTTTGACCTTCTTGTTCTTCTGCTTGATTTAGACTTGCCATGGTAAAATCAAGTTCTGCCTCCTTCCCTGAATCTACCAGAATTTCCTTGCTTTTAAGACCCTCTATCAATTGTGCTCTGATGATCTCAACCCTCTGACCTTTTTTGATACTGATTTCAAAGTGCTCGGCAATCTGCAACAATTCTTTCTTTGTGGCTTTACTTAGGATTTGTACATCTACGTTTGTGATAAAATTCGTGACTGTGTCCATGACTTATCTTCAAACTCAGCTAAGGTTGTCCAGAATTCTAATTCTTAACTGTCATCACCTAAGCAAAAATGTCACGTCGATTGTCAGTCTGATCAGTACACAATGAAATGCATGAATTCCTTTCACAGGTGAAGCAAGTCAAAGTAACAGAGTTGACAACACAATCTTTCGTTCAGAAACACAGCTTGCTCACTCTTTTCCAATAGGTCAATATTCTAGAAAAACAGTTTCTCACAGCTCAAATTTCTATTACAGTGGATGGAATGATTGATTCAAATCTCTTATGAATATTTCAACTGTTACAAAGTTTTACTAATTGTTCAAAATCTCGGACTGAGCTACCCAATTGTTACGAACGGGGCTCTTTATCTCCCATTCAAGAGAGATTGGTCTAGGGGGTTTTCTTTCCGTTCCATAACATTCTTTCATTCATTCCATGCAATGCAAGTGAACAAGACAGCATAGAGGAGAAAGTGTGGATTGAACTTTAAAGATGACTTTTAATAATACAGATGAAATGATGATTCTTAATATAACTAATTTAAGGTATCAAAATGTAAGGTTTAGCCAGCCAGCCTTTGAGATACAACTTATCTGATTGCGTCAGTCTCTGCTGACCGCCGTTGAACGTAGTGTCTTTCTGATAGGGGTGAAGAAACGGTGGGCCACTAGTTGGGTGATTTATAGCCGGGTCAGGGCTCGTTGAAGCGTGAGGCTGGTGGAAGGGAGGGTTCCATCAATCGTCTCCCCTCCAAGCTGAAGCGTGGAGTAGATCGGGCGTAGCGTGGTCAGTTGCATCGTCATGGCGATTGGCGTGGGGGGCGGGCGTTGAGGCTTGAACCGGGTCAGGCGTCTGCTAGGACGCGGTCAGGTCTACTCAGGCCTGGCTGCCTGATGCTCTCTCGGGTCGCGTGGCGGGATTTCATCCCGCCCATCTGGTTGACCTGGGCTTCACGTCACCCGTCCGAGGGTGGCGATGGTAGTCGGTGAGAAAGAGAGAGAGAGAGGGTCGGGGAGGAATTTATAGGCGCGCTCATGGTCCAGTGCTGACCAATCGCTCTCCAGACGCCATCTTGCCCTCATCACGAGACCCCTGGTCATGGGATCTTGTTTACAAGCTGAATTCTTTTGTCTCCTCTGGTCACGAGATGTGGATCACGCGACCTGCATCACGAGGCCGGCGTCACGAGACTGGGTCCCTTTGTCTACACACACTGACCAGTCCTATTTTTGGCACAGGCCATACGCAGTAGAAACGTCCACATTTCCTTTGTCCTTTTCAAAATCCCACCCTGACACAATTTCCTAACTGCTGGCTGGGTTATCTAAAGGCTAGATTTGAGAACTGGCTGGCTCATAAGCTATTCATTTAACTAACTTACAACAAAATCTCTCCATTCATCACAATATATATATATATATATATATATATATATATATATATATATATATATATATATATATATATATATATATATAGGTTTATGTTACACGGCCAAAATATAATAGGGTTGGGAGGTAGATCTGACTTTTTGACTCACATGCGAAGCAAAAGTGAGTCTATGTACTCACCCTTTTCGTCCGTCCGGGCGTCCGGGCATCCGAAAACTTTAACGTTGGATTTTTCTCGGAGACTATTAAGTCTATCAATACCAAATGTGGCATGATGGTGTATGATGACAAGGCCTCAAAAAACATACACAGTGACTTGTCCTTGCTTCAAGGTCAAGGTCGCAGGGGCCATAAATGTTGTCTAAAAAACAGTCATTTTTCACATTTTCTCAATTTTCTCTGAAGTTTTTAGATTGGATACCTGACTTATATTTGGTATATAGGGCAAAGTAATCCCTATCTTTTGATACCAGTTTGGTTGACCTTGCTTCAAGGTCAAGGTCACAGGAGCTCTTCAAAGTTGGATTGTATACATATTTTGAAGTGATCCTGACCCTGAACTATGGAAGATAACTGTTTCAAACTTAATAATTATGTGGGGCACATGTTATACTTTCATCATGAGACACATTTGGTCATATATCATCAAGGTCAAGGTCACTTTGATCCTTATGAAATGTGACCAAAATGGGGTAGTGAACCACTAAAAGTGACCATATCTCATGGTAGAAAGTGCCAATAAGCACCATTGTGCTTCCTGGGTCTTGAATTAACACCTTTGTGTTGCATGACCTTGGATGACCTTGACCTTGGGTCAAGGTCACATGTATTTTGGTAGGAGAAATGTGTCAAGCATTTCTTAGTATATGATGTCATTGGTAGGTTTAGTTGTTTGACCTTGACCTTGAAGGTCACCTGAAGGTCAAGGTCATATAAAGGTCAAGGTCAAGCATGTGAGTCGTATGGGCTTTGCCCTTCTTGTTTTTCTCTTTTTTTCTTCCACATATATGTATTTTTCAGAGGAGGCTAGATTGAGACTTTGTGTGTGTGTGTGTGTGTGTGTGTGTGTGTGTGTGTGTGTGTGTGTGTGTGTGTGTGGATTCATCACAATTTCTCTTTTGCTGAAATAACCTTCTTACTTGAATAGTGCTCATAGCGAAGGTGGGAGTGCCTTGATTTTTTTTCTTCTCTTTTCTGTCTTCACAATTAAAAAAAAAAGGATTAGGGTTGGCAGGAAAAAATATGGTTGGTCAGGTTAATGTAACCACAAATCTTTTTGTTGTTGGCCTTATCAGATTCATATTGGTAATTATCTCATGGGACAATGCTTTTTTCAGGTGGCCGAAGATTTTCTGAGGGCACTTCTGCTGACAGAGAGATTCAAAGAACTCTCATGGAGGTCAGTTTATGAATACTCAGTACCTGCATGTGTAGTGCATCAGTTGTTGCTGCTATTGTTGTTATTATAAAGGTATCACCATCATCACTCTTGGTAATCATGTAGAAATACTTGATTTATTATCAAGGTATCACCATCATCACTCTTGGTAATCATGTAGAAATGCTTGATTTATACTATACATTGCATGACATATCTTTTCTGCATTCTTTGCAGTGCATTTAGAATTCCAATAGGCTGTCTGATTTATTTAATGTTAGGCCGCTTTAACAGAAATGTTAATTGTCTGCTTGGTGTAAGTATGACTGATTCCTTGTCAAGTGAAGGAATGAATTGGGGTGGATTATTGGACAAAGGCTTGCCATTCCAGCAAATCTGGATAGATATTCAGTTATCTGGGGTGGCTTAATTAATGTGAGAGGGTCAGGTTTTAGATACACATGGAGTCAAGACATATCTGTACCCTTTCAGAAATTAGCAAAGGGTACAGAAAAATTGGCAATGGGTACAAACTTAATTTCACAGTGTGAAATTCATTTTGTTTGTAATGAATCCAAAGGGTTGTTTAATCTCTTATTTGCTTACTGATAATCCATGTATTTTCTTCCCATAGCATGCTGAAAACCAGTTTTTAGCAAAATATACAACACGAGGTGTACCCTTTATGTAAAAACTCAATACAATGAGATGGCACCAATATATGATTTTTATATTATAAACCTCCAAATTTAAGTGAATAGAAACTTTGGAGGGTTTCCTAGAGGAGGGCGGAGGGATGGGGGGTGGAGAGGGACAGACGAACATGTTCCTAGTGAATGACATCACAAAGTTTGACAGTCTTATGAAGGGCGTCTGGCAAAATGTAATGTTTGATAATAACACACCCTTCCTAGAAAATTGCCAAGTGAGGTTGAGGTGTTGATGTCTCTGATTGGTAGATAACTGTGGAGATGTTTCTTGGTGGGTGGATGAGAGACGTGGCAACTAATTCATTTTTGACTCACATGCGAAGCAAAAGTGAATCTATGTACTCACCCGTGTCGTCCGTCCGGGCGTCCGGGCGTCCGTGAAAAACTTTAACGTTGGATTTTTCTCGGAGACTATAAAGTCTATCAACACCCAATTTGGCATGATGGTGTATGATGACAACGCGTCAAAAAACATACATAGTGACTTGACCTTGCTTCAAGGTCAAGGTCGCAGGGGCCATAAATGTTGTCTAAAAAACAGCCATTTTTCACATTTTCCCCATTTTCTCTGAAGTTTTTGAGATTGGATACCTGACCTATATATGGTGTATAGGGCAAAGTAATCCCTATCTTTTGATACCAGTTTGATTGACCTTGCTTCAAGGTCAAGGTCACAGGAGCTCTTTAAAGTTGGATTGTATACATATTTTGAAGTGACCTTGACCCTGAACTATGAAAGATAACTTTTCCAAACTTCATAACACTGTAGTACACATGTTATACTTTCATAATAGGTCACCTGTGTTGTCCGTCCGGGCGTCGAGGCGTCCGTCCAGGCGTCCGGGCAGACCGGGCGTCCGGGCGTCCTTTAATCCGTAAAAAACTTTAACGTTGGATTTTTCTCGGAGACTATTAAGTCTATCAACACCCAATTTGGCATGATAATGTAGGATGACAAGGCGTACAAAGACATACCCAGTGACGTGACCTTGCTTCAAGGTCAAGGTCACAGGAACTCTTTAAAGTTGGATTGTATACATATTTTGAAGTGACCTTGACCCTGAACTATGGAAGATAACTCTTCCAAACTTCATAACATTGTAGTACACATGTTATACTTTCATCATGAGACACATTTGGTCACATGTCATCAAGGTCAAGGTCACTTTGACCCTTATGAAATGTGACCAAAATGTGGTAGTGAACCACTAAAATTGACCATATCTCATGGTAGAAAGTGCCAATAAGCACCATTGTGCTTCCTATGTCTTGGATTAAGAGCTTTGTGTTGCATGACCTTGGATGACCTTGACCTTGGGTCAAGGTCACATGTATTTTGGTAGGAAAAATGTGTAAAGCAGTTCTTAGTGTATGATGTCATTGCTAGGTTTAGTTGTTTGACCTTGACCTTGAAGGACACCTGAAGGTCAAGGTCATGTAAAGGTCAAGGTCAAGCATGTGAGTCGTATGGGCTTTGCCCTTCTTGTTGCTCATTGATTGGGCTTAATCTTCCATGGTTGTTTGAACAGTCAGTCAGATCTTAATAAAGTGACCTTAGTGGCCCCAAATAGCCTTCGGCTGTTTGGAGTCACTCCTGGCTGAGCTACTGTTGCAGGTCCCTAGAGCTCAGCAGCCTGGGGTTCCAGCTGATTGAGGGGGCATCAAGTGGTTTTGGCCATGTCTTGCACTTGAATATGATAAAAATGGTAAAGAATTGTTGACTTGGCAAGGAAAACAACGGTTTCCTTGAAGTGATGATGCATAAACAGAAGGGGCTTTTTTCAAAATCACCAATCCTTTATCTTAAGGTGCATTTTTATGCATTTCTTAACAAATCATTCTCTTTTGGATTTCCAGTTGCTGAACCAGATGGACGGATTTGATGCTCTGGGCCGTGTGAAGATCATCATGGCCACCAACAGACCCGACACCCTTGACCCTGCCCTGCTTCGTCCAGGGCGTCTGGACAGGAAGATTGGTCAGCAGCTTTGAATCATGTGTGCCTTTCCTTCTTGCATGTCAGAGGTCTGTTTACCCATATAAATTTGGCATATTTTGAATGCCGGAATGCTCAGAATAGGAAAAGGCGAAACCTAGGACCCCCCAAAAATAAATGTTTTAATGTGTCGAGATGTGTTTGCAGTTTGTTTGTTTTCCAGTCCAGAATTTGCCCAGTTCCATGTTTTCAATGACACTACTGCAAACTCAGTCATTTCAAAACAAGGCTTGTTTCTACTGTAAAAAATGGCTACTAGCCAGACGCTTGTACCATATCTATTCTTTTCACCTGAAAACAAGATGAAATGGAAGAGAACTGAGGGAGAAAGTACCAGAGCATTAAGGGAACAAGTGTTCATGTCGAGGGATAAATCTGAGCCAGGTAGAGCGGAGTCGTCAGTTTCCAAAACCTTTGCAAACCGCAGGTACTATTATGAAGACTATTCAATAGCCCAAGGTGGGAAAAGTGATGTTGACAAACATGTGAAGGCAAAACATCACTAAAATCAAGTGACTCTGGCGTAGTCTGCTGAACTGAGTCAAGGAATAGAGAAATTCATGCCATGTTGAAATTAGTTGTATTCATATCAGTTAGGCCATCATGCCATGTTGAAATTAGTTGTATTCATATCAGTTAGGCCATCATGCCATGTTGAAATTAGTTGTATTCATATCAGTTAGGCCATCTTGCCATGTTGAAATTAGTTGTATTCATATCAGTTAGGCCATCATGCCTCACACTGTACAACCACATGTGGTCAGTGGTTGATAACTGAAAATACTGTAACTTTTCTGAGAATGTGGAGAAAAAATATTTTTAGTGTACTGTTATCTGAGGGTCAACAGATCAGATATCAGCACATCAAACTAGCAGGTCACAAGTGCCAGCATGTGGCAAGAAACTAAGCAAAAACTGTACCCAACTACGTTCAATTGTCTCATTTAATTTCTCTGCACAGGGTTCGTACAGGTCATGGAAAACCTGGAAAGTCATGGAATTTGATTTTTCATTTTCCAGGCCTGGAAAGTCATGGAATTTCAACTTAGGTCATGGAAAGTCATGGAATTTAAGAAAGAAAAAAAATAAAGAAAAAAAGACGTTTTCTAGGCTGTGCTTCGCGCGATACTCTCAATCTAATTTTAAACGCTGAGCACGTCAGGAAAACGTGCCCTTGCATCCCATTGGTTAATTCTGAAGGCTCGTGTGCCTTCTGCTTCCTGATTGGTTCTTTGGCTAGGTGACCTCGTTTCATTTCCACGCCGGTCCAGTCAGTTAGTTCAAACGAGGACAGAGTGAAAAGAGATTGTTTTGTTTGTAGTGCAGTGTTTCTTTGAGAATCAGATTATCATCATGCCTGGAAAGTGTCGCTTTCAAGACTCTTGGACAGGAGACCCTGAATACCGTGAGTGGGTCATGCGAGCGAGAGTGGATGGGATGGCAAAGTGCCGATTTTGTGAAAAAGACTTTGATGTATCCAACATGGGAGCGGCAGCGTTGAAAAGCCACATGAAAGGTGTCGCGCACCAGGCGCGTGCTAAAAAACACCAAGAAGAAAAGAGCAAACGTCAAACACGAATATCAGATTTTGTTCAAACTGCAAACAATGCTGAGACAGAGAGTGCTTCAAAGGTGGTGGTTCCAGCTGGTGCTGCTACGCCGGTCGAAACTAAGCCTGCACCCACTGGCAGTGGCAGTAGATCTACTGGGATTGACACTTTCATGACAACAGAGGACACACTGAAAGCAGAAATTTTGTGGACTTTGAAAATGGTCATCTCCCACTTCTCATTCTCCAGTACCAAAGGAATGAACGAGCTGTTCCGTCGCATGTTTCCCGATAGTGTCATCGCCTCCAAGTTTGCCTTGAGTGAAAGCAAAGCCCGGTACTTGACAACTTTTGGTCTGGGGCCACATTTCTTAGACATGCTCAAGGCAAAGGCCCGGTCTTCTGATTCTCTGGTGCTGCTCTTTGATGAGTCCGTGAATGCTGAACTTCAGAAGAAACAGCTGGATATCCATGTCCGATTTTGCTATTTACCATTTGGCGCTGGATCAAAATGGCGACCGCATGTCTGTTTCAAAATGTTGCTGTTTCTAACGTAATTTGGTCAAATATAGTTCTGGTTTAATTAGAATAGCTTAAATATATCATATTCAAGAAGGGGATAACGATATATATGCTCATTTCTGAGCCATTTCGAAGACATTAGCGCCATTTCGGTAAATAGCATGACCGTCAAAATCACACAATGGCGAGTAAGAGCGTGACGGCGCAGGTGCGATTTTGACGGACAAATCAGCTTAAATCGGTTAGTTTAATGGGGTTTTTGTTTCAGTTTATGCTAGAACAATCATTTAGGAAGATATTTTTTGCAATATTTTGCACATATTGGAAAAAGTATTGTAGAACTCGGGACCTTCAGCGAGTGCTAAATAGACGCCGCACGCGATGTTCGAAGAAATTTCATCAGACCGGAAGTGGCCGTCGGTTCGATAGAATCCACTTTTTCTAGGATTCGCACATATCAATAACACAAAATACCAATGTAACATGAAAGATGAAAGTCTTTCTGAGTTGTCTAATTTTTTTTTAACTAGTGGTAGGATTCCGTGGTAATTTGTATCAAATCTTTGCGCTACTACAGTACTAGCCAAAATGCACTCGGCAATACCACTTCACTTTCATGGCTAATTGTGGACAATCCACAAAATATTGTGAATAAAAACAAGAATGAAAGTTGTTTATGAAGCACAAGGTTTCATGAAAGTTGTTTATGAAGCAGAAGGTTTCAAGAACATGTGTCGTGTAGTTTTGTGTTAATCCGTCTTATTTCCGCTGAGAACATACAAGCCGATTAATACGTAAAAAAAACACCTTCCGCCACTACTGACTCGCGGTGGCTCGACGGAGTTTGCATTTCGCGACTCGGGTTGGTCTCTTCTAAACACTCGTCCGCCGAAGTTTCTCATTTGATCAAGTTGAAACTTTACTACTCAGTAGAGTAAAGATTGCTCTTTCGTTCGGTGTATGTTTGAACTTCCGGTGAAAATCGAAAGACGAGTTATGGATGAAAGTTCGAACGTCATCGGACATTTTGTTAAAATTTGCTCACTCCCGCTTTTCCGATCAAATTCGTACAGACACCCTCGGATTCTACAAGATTTCCCCCTTCCAACGCTATATTCGATGTTAATGTACGATGAATCTACTTTTTGTCTAGCGCCCGGATTGTGCGCTTGAAAGGAGAAAACAGGCAGAAATTTTCCACCTGTTTGTGTGTACATCGGACCGCAATGGCGTTGTGTAGACGCGTGCTCGATTACCACATTCAGCGTGCGTTAATCGTTGAAGCACCAGACAATTTGGGACAAAAGTATCATCATTTTAAGGAGTACTTGTTTGAAAATTTTCTGCATTTGTCAGTTTTTTGACTCACATGCGAAGCAAAAGTGAGTCTATGTACTGAGCCGTGTCGTCCGTCCGTCCGGGCGGGCGTCCGTCCGTCCGTCCGTCCGTCCGTCCGTCCGTCCGTAAAAAACTTAAACGTTGGATTTTTCTCGGAGACTATTAAGTCTATCAACACCAAATGTGGCATGATGGTGTATGATGACAAGGCCTCAAAAAACATACATAGTGACTTGACCTTGCTTCAAGGTCAAGGTCACAGGAGCCATAAATGTGGTCTCAAAAACAGTCATTTTTCACATTTTCCCAATTTTCTCCCACGATATTGAGAATGGCGACCTTAGCTACAAGTGGTATATAGGTCAAAGCAAGCCCTATCTTTTGATACCAGTTTGGTTGACCTTGCTTCAAGGTCAAGGTCACAGGAGCTCTTCAAAGTTGGATTGTATACATATTTTGAAGTGACCTTGACCCTGAACTATGGAAGATAACTGTTTCAAACTTAATAATTATGTGGGGCACATGTTATACTTTCATCATGAGACACATTTGGTCACATATCATCAAGGTCAAGGTCACTTTGACCCTTATGAAATGTGACCAAAATGGGGTAGTGAACCACTAAAAGTGACTATATCTCATGGTAGAAAGTGCCAATAAGCACCATTGTGCTTCCTATGTCTTGAATTAACAGCTTTGTGTTGCATGACCTTGGATGACCTTGACCTTGGGTCAAGGTCACATGTATTTTGGTAGGAAAAATGTGTAAAGCATTTCTTTGTGTATGATGTCATTGGTAGGTTTAGTTGTTTGACCTTGACCTTGAAGGTCACCTGAAGGTCAAGGTCATATAAAGGTCAAGGTCAAGCATGTGAGTCGTATGGGCTTTTTTAAATCAATTTCCTTAAAAAATAATAAAAAGAATTAATTTTTTTTTTGCAACGGGTGTATTGTGCGTGAGTTAGGTCGTGCGCCATACACTTATCTCTTTAAAATTGTCATGTATCACAGTACGCTAGGTCATGGAAAATGTTGTTGAAGGTCATGGAAAGTCATGGAAAAGTCATGGAATTTTGTATCTAAAAACCTGTACGAACCCTGTCTGCATCTGGTGTCGTTATCGACAAGATACAAACATAATGCAATTGTGTTAGTCCATTGGAATGTGATATGCTTTTGAGAGATGTTGCTCAATTATTATTAATTATTTTTTAATACTACTGTCTGGCAACTTTTGTCTTGTGAGAAGCTCCATGAATCAATGCAGCCCACCTACTTGTAAATGAATTAAAACATTTAAAGCGGCACTCAAAATTACAATAAAAACTGAATTGTCATAGTTGTGGCACAAATGAATTATTTTTGCAGTTCAAGGAAGACATGTCTACTTGATTAAAGCAATCATTTTTCTTACATAGGCCTTTCCTTACAGTCAGATCCAAAGTCATGTGATTCTGTCCATGATGTGTCTGTCCTCGATGGGTCACACCTTATGTTTCTTATAGATTCTGCACCCTGCGTTAAGCAAAACTGTGGTGAGACAGTGATGAGGATCTCTGTAATGAAACTGCAATTTTCAGAGCATGTACATGTAAAAGTATCTTATTACTTTCAATGTTTGCAAAGCAACCTTTTTATTTGTCAGTTAAACTGACATATGTGTTACCCATGATCAAGAATGAAGGAAGATGAAATTCTGAACTGAAACAGTGTTGTACATCCACACCATTATCCTCATCATCTTTGCCATTTTCATTGTCTGTATCTGTTTTTTTTTACTCTCCACCCCTACTTGCAGTGGCTGTGCACAAGTGCTTGCTTTTAGCAGTCATGCCTTCCTTTCTCCCATGAAGATGATGTTTCTCAACCTAACATTGTCTTGATATTTCTTTGCAGAAATTCCCCTGCCCAACGAACAGGCCAGGCTAGACATTATGAAAATCCATGCTGCTCCAATAGCTAAGCATGGAGAGATTGGTAAGCTTTGTGACAAGTTAAAATTTGATCATGTTATGCATAGGTACATGCTAAAGTAATTGCTCTTTACTCAGTTGAGATATGCCTGAAAATCAAAATGCCCCAATGGCAAAGTGCAAGGTGGTAAACTTTGTTTGACTACTCTACTTGTGTAATGGAATGTTTTTGACGTTAGACAGAAGTGTCTATGCATGTGAACAGTGTGAAGGCTGTCTTCAGGAATGAGAGGGCCAGGTGCCTTGGCTTGAGAGAAACTGATAGTGATTCCTGCTTCTTCGGTTCATTGCAGACTGGGAAGCCATTGTCAAACTGTCGGAAGATTTTAATGGTGCTGATCTTCGCAATGTGTGCACAGAGGCTGGTGAGTACACTTATTCCTTATACACTTATCCAAAGTAATGGTTGCATTCTTTGCTTTTCCTTAATTGCTTATGAAATTATCCCTCCAGGTTTACTGGAGGTCCTACAGACTTTATCTGTCTGACTGTGTCTGTCTGTCTGTCTGCCCGACTTAACGGCTGATTTCTCAAAAACTACTGGACGGATTTCCTTGACACTTACTGGAAGTTAGGTCCGATTGAATGTATCAAATTTTCAGAATCGAGGTTTGAAAAGAAAGTGGTTTTTTAAGGTCATAAACTCGAAAGCACCTCCCTAATATGTCAATTGACGGAATGGCGAAATGCAAAATGTGTGACGTCATCAATAACGTGACGTGGTTTTTATCTGTATGCCTGTCTCTCTGTCCCGACTTAACGGCTGATTTCTCAAAAACTACTAGACGGATTTTCTTGACATTTTGCACACTTACTGGAAGTTAGGTCCGATTGAATGTATCAAATTTTCAGAATCGAGGTTTGAAAAGAAAGTGATTTATTTAGGTAGTAAACTCGAAACCCCTCCCCCCTCAAAATCAGTTGACGGAATGGCCAAATCCAGATCGAGTCAAACAGAGTTATCTTTTCCTACTTTCCACAAAACAATGGCTTCTTATGTTGAACGTCTACCAGCAGACGCAAAAAAGCGGTAATACGAGAAGATTATTGACGTTGGTGGGTTAGATCCATATGAAATACCAAACAGTTCGTGGTCTGTCAACAAAAACCAGTTGCCGGACATAAACCACACCAGGATTGTACAATATTTTGGGCTGGGCAAAAGTGCGAGAATTTTGCAGCCTGATCCTCCCCAGAAAAAAAATCGCCTTTGCTGAAAAAAATAACGTTTTACAGTCAAAATTGTCCACCTGCGCGGCCGCTCCAACTTGAGTATCCTAAAATGTACAAGACCACTCAAATTTCATGAACTATCATCCATTTTTCTACAATTTACAGTGCAAAATACCAGCCTAGGGGGTTTACGGAAAAGAACGTTATAAATGCTTTACAAACACTCAATCATATAGTTCTCCAATGGCACAGTTGGTAGAGCGTTGAACTCTTGGTCATGCGTGACCAGGTTCGAATCTGCGCTGAAACTTCTTTTTTTTCGAGAGGTTGTGGGTTCGAACCCAACCTGGTTTTTTGTGTTTGTGTGTGTGTGTGTTTTTTCCCCCTCTTTTCTCGAGAGGTTGCGGGTTCGAACCCGATCTTTAAAAAAAATATATGCCAAAACCTGGAGGTTCAGCACCAGCGGTTTTTATTCTATTTTAATTTTTCCTGTTTGTAAATGGGTGCAAGTTCCAGAATGAGTTTTTGGTCTAGTTTGGGGTAACCATGTCTGATATTTAAGAATGCTTGTGTCTGCTTAGAGTGAACAGATGTGGTTAACAATTGCTTGTGAATTCCTGTTGGTGTTACATTTGCAGTGACCATGACTGTAGAAGTGTCCCTATATTCCACTTAGTTTGAATTATATCCTTTCCTGACCAGTGCTATGTTTCACTCATGCAAAGACCGTAATGCCTCCAATCCATTGTCTGTATGTTTCAGGCATGTTTGCCATCCGAGTGGAGCGGGACTACGTGATAGAGGAGGACTTCATGAAGGCAGTGAGGAAGGTAGCCGACAACAAGAAGCTGGAGTCCAAGCTAGACTACAAGCCCCTCTAAATGGTGTCTGTGAGACTGGCATCAAGTCACTGCGCGGTACCAACATTGTACATAAGCCATTCCATACTTGTGGAAGCATTTTGGTTGAAATTCTTAATAAAGTGACCATTGACTTTAAATATAAACTTTGCTTTGTTGTTTGGTGATGTCTTGCTAAATTGGATGCACGATGTCATGCTCATGCTGAATGGTGGTTGATGACCATTGGTCATCCTGAGCAGAGATATGGGGACAAGTTCTTGATCCAAAATAAAGGGATGCAGATTTGATTTGATCAAAAGGATGAAAAAATAACAGTCAAGTCGTCCTGAACAAGGATTGAACCACGGCATGTGTTGGCCTTGCACATTTGATGACAAGCCAAGCCCCTGCACCAAGTCCCAATCTTGATATTAAGATGTTCGTCACTGACGTCAGTGCATTTGGCTGTTAGCCAGTGGTAAGAATATTCATGCAGGGGAGATAATGAGACTGCACCTACAGGATTGTATGAATGAATGAACGGAATTTTATGACCCATCAGCTTGTTTAGGCTATTTAAGGCAATTGATCACAAAAAAATAACAAGAGCTTGTTAGAGTAAAAGGCATCAAAGTTAAGCCCCTAATATCCTTCGGATGGTCTACATCATTGTCCCTATATACAAGAAAGAGTTTCCCTCTTGCTCAAACTTAGCAAAATATTTTCTTCCATACTGACAAGGTGACTTCATACATGGCTCGAATCAGAGATTAAAATTTGTGTAGAGAAAGTGGGCTTCCGAGCAGGCCATTCCACCATGGACCAGATAATATTTACCTAATATGCAATGGTTCTAAAACATGTACGGTGGTGGTGGAATAAAGCTTTATGTTGCCTTCATCGTCTATAAGAAAGCGTTTGATTCTGTGAATCGCTGCTAACTGTGAACGGCACTGCAAGATGCCATGTTATCCAAATTCATTAGATTGATAAGAGCTATGTATTTCAATGTGCAGGCATGTATGAGATGGAAGCACAATGTGTTTGAATTTTTTGCTTGTCCTGTTGGCGTGACGCAAGGTGCCCTGGTGCCATTCAAATTTTAGTATCGACGAGCTAAAGGTTAATAGGATCGAGCTACCTTGACAAAGACGATTTGAAATGTCCATTTTGTGAAGACACAGAATGAAAAACATTTCCTCTGCCAATGTAGGCCTACAGCATATAACAATTTGCCTAGAAAGTACGACACCCGTTTTCTAAGGAACACAACCTGCTGTTGTAATCAGTCATAATGCTAGATCTCGCGCTATGTACATTCATTATGCAAGTGTAAACTAGAGGAAGGCAGGTGTCCTATATAATGGGAATGAGGCTATATTGCTACACATGTATGTCAATATCCGACACTCATCACTTTTTTTTCTTCTTTTTTTGGTGTGGTTGCAATGGGTTGATGGCCTTGTCAATAAAGTTCAAGTACAAAAGATGGGCTTGGGAGAAAGGGAGGGGTGAGGGGAGGGATGTCAAATCTCCTAGTGTCCGTGCTGTACCATAATACGACTTGGAGTTAGACGTTTTTTGTTCCGACAAAACTTTACCACCAGCTACAGAAGGTGGGAGGGCATGAGAGCGGAGGGGGTGGGGAGGTCAAATCTCTCGGCCGCCATGCTGTATTATACATACGCTGTCTGCCAAACGTTTTTTGTTGGGGCACGAACCTTTTTTTGTCACCAATATTAATCGACCAGGATGTTTCCATATCTCTTTATAGATCTAGGTAAAAGATAGACCGCCGGATTCCAGAAGACAGAACAAGAAATGATCACAAAGATCACTTAGGTGATGGAATAACTGGTTTAGTTTGGTCAAAACGTTTGTTTTCATACCAAACCTGTGATTCCAACACCTCCCAGTGATCATTCTTTATAGATCGGTCGACGAACATTATGTGTAGACTCACCTTTTTTTTGTCAAGACAGGAAGGTGGGATGGGGGAGGGAAGAGAGCACAAGGGGAGAGGGAGGAGGGAGAGCGAGGAAGGGGGAGGGAGGAGGGGGGAGATGTTAAATCTTCCAGTGTCCGTGCTCAACGACTTGTAATGAACGTTTTTTTGCTCAGGCACTAATTCATTACCAGATACAGAGGGTGAGAGGGCAGGGGAAAGGATGGGTGGGGAAGAGCAAGGTTTGTCAAAATCTTCCAGTGTCAGTGACAAATATTTTTGTTTTCAACTTCTTTATCAGTAGGTACAGGCAACAGAAGGACATGGGAGAGAAGTGAGGGGCGGGTAAAGGAAGGGGAGGTGGGGGGGTGGGAGGAGGGGGAACGGGAGGGATATCAAATCTCCCGTAGAAGTGTTGTATCATCTATAACTTATAGTGAACGTTTCTTCTCCTGACAAAACTTTATCACTCACCACAAAGGATGGGAGGGCAAGGGGGGAGAGGGGGGGGGGGGGGGGGGGATGAGGCGAAGGGGGGGAAAGGTGGCGGAGGGGAAGGATGTCATATCTCCTAGCATCCATGCTGTATCATCTACGACATGTAATGAACGTTCTTTGTTCGGGGGTGGGTGGGGTGGGGGTGGGGGGTGTTAATGGGGGAGAGAAGGAAGGGGAACTGGGGGGGGGGGGGGGGGGGGGGTTTGCCGAACCATTGTTGGTTTTACACAAACATTTTGTCTTCTTTGTAAATCAAGCAGTTTTTTTCTCTACATCTATTTATAGATTGACGAACGTGCTATGCAGATCAAACGTCTCTTGTATGGTTTTCCCCAGATCAATTTATATATCGATGTACACTCTATGTTTAGACACATACTTTTTTGTCATGACACCCCTCAATGCGCAGACGCGCGCCATGCCGTTTATTACACCGCCAGACTGTTAGCTTGGAATATCCCAAGATAAAATCTTTTATGCCCTATCATACCAGGACAAGTGTGATCAATACTGGATGACAGTGCATGGCAGGAGCTGCTCAAGGAATACAACTTCCACATTTTATTGATATTGCTCTGCTCCCCGACAGGCCGATATTGCGACAACAGAAAATGGCATAGTATTGAAAATGGCATAGTAAACATATTGCTCCCTGGTGCTTGGCAACCGTGAAACGTTTAAAGATGTGGTTTCACGCATGACATAATCATTATGGTTTGTATTAATGAGGCATCATCCTCATTACTCCTACTACTAATATCATTTCTGTATCAACACATCTCCTTTTGGTTTGTGACGTTTTGCTCCTTGGCCTTGGAAATCCACCTGCTTTCTGAGAGGTCCCTGGTTCAGCACAGGATGTCGGCACAGCTGAGGAGAGCAGGTTTCATGAGAGGAGCTGCTTTGTGCCTACCCGCACTCTCTCAAGGTGTGGTGGGAGCTCAGGTGTGCTGCTTTCCAGAGCTTCTGTGACTACTGCCATCACCTGTGGTTTCAAATTCCACATTTCCAATCAAAGGTCTTGGCACAGATGAATCTTCTAGTACTCTTTGGTTTTGATGTTCTTGTCGTTTAGGAATGCTAGAGCAAGGATATATGTTTTGTACTTCTGTGGCACAGTATGTAAGGAAAGGGTTCAAGCTCACACAGATGGGATAAAATAAGCAAGCATAAAGATACAGAATCACGAAAGGACAAGTATGCAAAAGTGTGCAAGTGCAATATCTTGCTTGTCCTTTGGAGGTGAAGAAAACCAAGACTTCATTAATTGTCAGCTGAGGTATGATGGGTCTGTAGGTGACTAATAAGGCCTATCTGGGCCCGACATACCCTCCCACGATGCTGGGCACACATAGGGGGATGAGGCAGCAGGGGAGCTGGCAGCTGTGGCCTTCCTTGCAGTTAGCTTCCTCTCTGCTGCTGCAACCCTCCTCTCTTCCACTGCCCAACCCATGAGGCTGCAGTCCCCCTGCCGCGCCAGGAGGGCCATCTTATGCCAGTGCCTCCCAGATGTCAATATTGATGTCTTGTGCTTGGAGAGCTTCTCAGTCAGTCCTTTACAGTGCTCTTTTCCTGTCCCCCAGCAGCTGGCTTTCCCTTGCAGAGAGTGTCATACAACAGCTGGCTTTCCCTTGCAGAGAGTGTCATACAACAGCTGGCTTTCCCTTGCAGAGAGTGTCATACAACAGCTGGCTTTCCCTTGCAGAGAGTGTCATACAACAGCTGGCTTTCCCTTGCAGAGAGTGTCATACAACAGCTGGCTTTCCCTTGCAGAGAGTGTCATACAACAGCTGGCTTTCCCTTGCAGAGAGTGCCATACAACAGCTGGCTTTCCCTTGCAGAGATTGTCATACAACAGCTGGCTTTCCCTTGCAGAGATTGTCATACAACAGCTGGCTTTCCCTTGCAGAGATTGTCATACAACAGCTGGCTTTCCCTTGCAGAGAGTGTCATACAACAGCTGGCTTTCCCTTGCAGAGAGTGTCATACAACAGCTGGCTTTCCCTTGCAGAGAGTGCCATACAACAGCTGGCTTTCCCTTGCAGAGAGTGTCATACAACAGCTGGCTTTCCCTTGCAGAGAGTGTCATACAACAGCTGGCTTTCCCTTGCAGAGAGTGTCATACAACAGCTGGCTTTCCCTTGCAGAGAGTGTCATACAACAGCTGGCTTTCCCTTGCAGAGATTGTCATACAACAGCTGGCTTTCCCTTGCAGAGATTGTCATACAACAGCTGGCTTTCCCTTGCAGAGATTGTCATACAACAGCTGGCTTTCCCTTGCAGAGATTGTCATACAACAGCTGGCTTTCCCTTGCAGAGATTGTCATACAACAGCTGGCTTTCCCTTGCAGAGATTGTCATACAACAGCTGGCTTTCCCTTGCAGAGATTGTCATACAACAGCTGGCTTTCCCTTGCAGAGATTGTCATACAACAGCTGGCTTTCCCTTGCAGAGATTGTCATACAACAGCTGGCTTTCCCTTGCAGAGATTGTCATACAACAGCTGGCTTTCCCTTGCAGAGATTGTCATACAACAGCTGGCTTTCCCTTGCAGAGATTGTCATACAACAGCTGGCTTTCCCTTGCAGAGATTGTCATACAACAGCTGGCTTTCCCTTGCAGAGATTGTCATACAACAGCTGGCTTTCCCTTGCAGAGATTGTCATACAACAGCTGGCTTTCCCTTGCAGAGAGTGTCATACAACAGCTGCTTTCCCTTGCAGAGAGTGTCATACAACAGCTGGCTTTCCCTTGCAGAGAGTGTCATACAACAGCTGGCTTTCCCTTGCAGAGAGTGTCATACAACAGCTGGCTTTCCCTTGCAGAGATTGTCATACAACAGCTGGCTTTCCCTTGCAGAGATTGTCATACAACAGCTGGCTTTCCCTTGCAGAGAGTGTCATACAACAGCTGGCTTTCCCTTGCAGAGAGTGTCATACAACAGCTGGCTTTCCCTTGCAGAGAGTGTCATACAACAGCTGGCTTTCCCTTGCAGAGAGTGTCATACAACAGCTGGCTTTCCCTTGCAGAGAGTGTCATACAACTGCTGGCTCTCCCTTGCAGAGAGTGTCATACAACAGCTGGCTTTCCCTTGCAGAGAGTGTCATACAACAGCTGGCTTTCCCTTGCAGAGAGTGTCATACAACAGCTGGCTTTCCCTTGCAGAGAGTGTCATACAACAGCTGGCTTTCCCTTGCAGAGAGTGTCATACAACAGCTGGCTTTCCCTTGCAGAGAGTGTCATACAACTGCTGGCTCTCCCTTGCAGAGAGTGTCATACAACAGCTGGCTTTCCCTTGCAGAGAGTGTCATACAACAGCTGGCTTTCCCTTGCAGAGAGTGTCATACAACAGCTGGCTTTCCCTTGCAGAGAGTGTCATACAACAGCTGGCTTTCCCTTGCAGAGAGTGTCATACAACAGCTGCTTTGGCAGTCAGTTGTCAGCATCGTTCCAGCAGACTTCCAAGAAACAAATTTCAAAACTTTTCCATGATAATTTTTGGAAAATTTTAATGACATTTTCTGGCACAAATCTGTGACAATTTACAATTGTTTTGCACTGCTAGGGACTAAACTTGAAATAATTATGGATAAAGTGAATGCATAAAAAGACAGCAAGGAAAAATATACAAGATTTTCAACTGTGAAAAATATGGCAGACTGATAAGCACACACACACACACACATTCAGTCCACACAGCAATTTAACACATTTTCCATGATTTTCAGTTTTTGCCAAAATTTTAGAACTTTTCAGGGCTCTTGAAAAATATTGAAGAAATTTCACAACTTCTCCAGGTTAGTAACGACAGTGGGAACCCAGTCTGTGGCATATGTGCTACATGCCCACCTTGCCTGGGCTTTAACATGAGGGTGTGGAAGTTTGGTGTGGACGTTTGGGATGCCAGCCTGCTTAAGGACTTCCAAATCAAGGGTTTTATACTGCCACTTAATTAGTACGAACCTGTGGAGGCAGCTCACATGAAAGTGGTTGAGTTGCCTTGTATGTCTACTGTAAAAGTGCACACACACACACACACACACACACACACACACACACACACACACACAGAGGAAAACACTCCCTAATAATCACAACCACAGGTACACACACAACATGAAATAACACAAAACATTTTTTGTTCTCAGACACATTCACAAACACACAGTAAAGCATTCACCTCACACATTCACGCACAACTCGCAAGCAAATGTGCACATCTATACACATACATTTATATTCTCCCCCTCCCCCTCTCCCCCCCCTCCCCCTCCCTCCCTCCCTTCCCCCCCCCCCCCCCCCCCCCCCCCTCTCTCTCTCTCTCTCTCTCTCTCTCTCTCTCTCTCCCTCCCTCCCTCCTTCCCTTCCCACAGACACATACATGCATTTATTCAATGCCTCTTTCTTTTCCTGAGTTCATTTCTTCTGGAAGAAGTTCAGTAAGGACATGTTAGACTTATCCAGTCTGCTCTTCTTGCCTCCACGCTTACTGGTGCCAGACACCAGTCTGCGCTTGGTGCCTCTCCTCCAAGACTCTGATGCCTGTGACAGGGAGGAGGAGGGGGGAGGAGGGGAGGAGGTTTCCTGCAGTTTCAGAGCCACATGGAAATCTGAGTGTTCTGGTACCTCCCACACAGACACCATTTTGCCACACTCTTCACATTCCACAAAGTCTTCCACAGCAGGTGCCTCACCCAGTACAGAGGTCCCAGGTCTGTGGAGGGATTCCTCCGTGTCCTCAGTGGCAAGAGAGTAGTCTTCATCAGTGTCTCTCACAGATATGACATTTCTCTCAGCAGCATCATTGCCCTTCTCAACATCATCATCAGCATCATCTGTCTCTGCAACAGTGTCTATGTCATCATCTGGACTGTCTTCACTAGAAGCGCTCTCACTGGTGTCTACCACTGTTGAAGTCAAGCTGGTCACGGCACTGAAAGGTCTACTTCCTGGGTGCCTTTCTCTTCTGATCTGCTTGAATTCCAAATCACCAGGATATGTCTCCTCATCCACACTATTTGATTCTTCATCCTCCAGCACAAGACTCCCAGCATCTCTGACAGCATCCTTGTCCAAAGTGATGAAACCAGCAGGCTCTGAATCACTGCCATTTCCATGCCAACCAGAAGTGGCAGCATCTCCACCACAACAGGCTTTACCATCAGTTTTGGCAGTATCTGAGTGCTGCTTTTTTCCAGCACCATCGTGATTCTGGAAGAAAATCTTCATGTTCCTCCGGAACTTGGCAAAGAAGCCCTGCTTAGGTTTGTCATAACCAGTGACCATCAAGTCAGCTTCTGTGGCATCTTCATCATCCTCCAAAACAGCAACACCAATCTCTTGCTTGATGGCTTCAATCTCTCTCTGCTTCTGGAAGAATGACTCAATGCTTCCCTTCTTCACTTGCTTTTTCTGTCTGTCTTCTCCGACAATCTCCACATCTGCAGTGTCTCCGTGGAGGGCAGCTCCTCTTGGGGTGGGCTTGGAGAAATAGGAAGCTATATCCCGAGATTTTTGATTGGATTTGGTGGGTGAATCTCTACTCTCAAGCCCTTCATCAATCAGTATCAAGTCTTTCTCTGGAAGGTTTTGGGCTCCACTGACTGAAGAGGTTGCCTGGGAGAGGAAGGATGTGATGGTGCTATTGACAGATGCTTTCTTCTTGCTCTGTCCATGCTTGACTGGTGATATTTGGTTTGGTTTGAACTTGGTCGGACTCTTCATGCCATCCATGCCCTGGGTTGAAGACTCCCAGCTCACATCTTCTGCAGCACTCAGGGAGGCAGTCTGGGGGTGAGGTGTGGAGGTGCTGGGTCTCTGGGAGGCTGCAGCCTGTGTGGAGAAGAGGGCGGAGATGTCCTGACCCCTTGTGCCCCCCTCCTCCACAAACTTGCTGGCAGACAGCCCCAGGGTAAGGATGGGTGGTGACCTACCAAACAAGCACACACTGCATCACATGATGTTGGCTTGGATTTGGAATGCATAGCTGCCGCAAGACACCAGAAACAAATAATTTAAATGGAGAAGAAGCAGTGTAAAAAAAAAGTTTGCATTTTCAAAAGGAAAATTTCCATCACAAAGCTGCTATCTCTGGTCTCTGGAGCTGCCTGGGATTGCAGGAACTTTAATATGACATTCTGGACACTTAATCAGCAGGTTTAGCATGCTGTTTGATGAAGTAATGTTTCATTACACAAAAATCTATAAACAAAACAGCTTGAAGTTCTGCATGAGTTTAAAATTTGGAAGAGCAAGAAATCTACCAGTGGGCCTGATGAGGGGGTGCAGTGTTGAAGCGCTGCAGCTGGCTGAAGGCATCTGCTGCCAGGTTCTCAGCATCGTAGTGTGGAAGGGGACAGGCTCGGGTGGACGAGGCATATGATGGGCTGTTCATGTGGCGCACTGAGACTGTTGCAGACCGAGCTATGCGCTTGTTCTGTCAGGACAATTAGATGGAATGTAAAGTGCAAGAACACAACACTAGAAGAAACCATCAACAAGATGCATGTTAAAGAGTAGCATACAGCCAGAGCCGCTCAATGCTTCCTTTATCAGCTGCAACCCCTGGCTGCTGGGCTTTTGGGGCCTGCTCCAGTAGCTCAGCCAGGGGTCTGCTCCAGTAGCTCAGCCAGGGGTCTGCACCAGTAGCTCAGCCAGGGGTCTGCACCAGTAGCTCAGCCAGGGCCTGCTCCAGTAGCTCAGTCAGGGCCTGCTCCAGTAGCTCAGCCAGGGGTCTGCTCCAGTAGCTCAGCCAGGGGTCTGCACCAGTAGCTCAGCCAGGGCCTGCTCCAGTAGCTCAGCCAGGGTCTGGTCCAGTAGCTCAGCCAGGGCCTGCTCCAGTAGCTCAGCCAGGGCCTGCTCCAGTAGCTCAGCCAGGGCCTTCTCCAGTAGCTCAGCCAGGGCCTGCTCCAGTAGCTCAGCCAGGGCCTGCTCCAGTAGCTCAGCCAGGGGTGGCCCCAAGGAGCCAAATAGGCTACCAGAGGGCATCAGGACAGGGTCAGATCACAATCATATCACATTTCTATATTTGTGTGTGATCATGGTTTTTCCTTCATTATTAGAAAAATGAGTTCAATGATAATATTTAACAAGATAAGAAGAAATAAAACAAATTTAAATACATGGCATTCTTTTGAAATCTAAAAGCAAAAAAGAGGAATAAGATTTTTTTCCCCAACATACACAGACATTAGTAAGAATTTTATAGGAGTG
>JAWQFJ010003114.1:0-12500 GCA_034096865.1 Theodoxus fluviatilis | reverse complement strand
TAGGGAGATATAGAAAACTATTTTTAATTCTCTACAGAACTAATCCAATGGAAAGAAAGTTAATTGGTCACGGGGCTGTCAATTAACATTGAAGAACACTGTTGAGCAAGAATTTTATTGAAATTCTATTGCCTTCAGGTTTGGGTTGTTATCCCTTCATATTAATATCTCTATAGTAAATAAAGCACAAGAATGGAAATAAATTAATCACCCATGGCCTACTGCCTATCCTTTACAAGGTATCTTAAAGAAAGCCTTAAAGGCTGGAAAAGGTCCAGGCAAATGTCAAGGGGCAGGCATGTCACTCACATTTTGTGGACAGGCAGAGTCTGGAAGAGGCCAGGCACGGACTGCATGGACAGCACAGTCTGCTTGTTGGGCTTGTGCAGTCCACAGGCCAGCTTGGACAGCACCTGACACAGACATGACCTTCAGGTTGGCATGATCACAAACTTATATGATCACAGTCTGGCATGTTCACTCAGGCTGGCATGTTCACACAGACTGACACCATCACATAGGCTAACATACTCACACAAAGTAATCATCCCAGTCTGACAATCATTTAGACCAGCATCAAATGCAAGATGCATGAAATAGAAATACAGTCAACGTGATAATCCATTAACTCTGCCATGTCAGGTTATGAAAACTATAACTGGAACTCCAATGAAGTATGTCAATTAGGTTATAACTAATACAAAATGCACAAAAATTATCATCCAACATGGTGACCTAAAGATTATAATTGTTGAGAACTGTGAAGCATTCAGACTTAGTCATTAACCAGCAACAAAAAAAATGCCTATTTTTAAAAAGGTCATCTGATTCAACTGTTTCTAAAACACAAATACTTGTGCAATGCAACAAACTTCATTCACCCTACTATGCACACCTTGTTGTGAGATATCCCAGCTGAGCAATGGAAGCCTGTCTCCTCAAGAACAGCTGCCCTCATCTCTTCAGCAATGACTGCTGCTACCGCAAGTTGTCTGTCTGCATAACTAAGGTCTTCACTGTCAAAGACAGTAGACAGCCACTCCTCTGTGCCCTCCTGACCTGAAAAACGCAGTCACAGCACTGGCACACTGAAGACAGGCACACTGGCACAATGAAGACAGGCACACTGGCACAATAATGACAGGCACACTGAAGATTGAAGACTGGCACACTGGCACACTAGCACACTGAAGACTGAAGACAGGCACACTGGCACACTGAAGACAGGCACATTGGCACAATGAAGACTGAAGACAGGCACACTGAAAACTGAAGGCAGGCACACTGGCACACTGAAGACAGGCATACTGGCACAATGAAGACTGAAGACAGGCACACTGGCACAATGAAGACTGAAGACAGGCACACTGACACAATGAAGACTGGCACAATGAAGACATGCACACTGGTACAATGAAGACTGGCACACTGAAGACAGGCACACTGGTACAATGAAGACTGGCACACTGAAGACAGGCACACTGGTACAATGAAGACAGGCACGCTGGCACACTGAAGACAGGCCCACCAACACAATGAAGAGTGAAGACAGGCACACTGGCACAGTGAAGACTGAAGACAGGCACACTGGCACAATGAAGATAGGCATACTAGCACAATGAAGACAGGCACTCTGGCACAATGAAGACTGAAGACAGGCACACTGGCACAATGAAGATAGGCATACTGGCACACTGAAGATAGGCATACTGGCACACTGAAGACAGGCATACTGGCACACTGAAGACAGGCACATTGGCACAATGAAGACTGAAGACAGGCACACTGGCACACAGAAGACAGGCACACTGGCACACTGAAGACTGAAGACAGGCACACTGGCACAATGAAGGCTTAAGACATGCACACTGGCACACAGAAGACAGGCACACTGGCACAATGAAGACAGGCCCACCAGCACAATGAAGACTGAAGACAGGCACACTGGCACAATGAAGACTGAAGACAGGCACACTGGCACAATGAAGACAGGCCCAATGGCACAATGAAGACAGGCACACTGGCACACGGAAGACAGGCACACTGGTACAATGAAGACAGACACACTGGCACACTGAAGACAGGCCCACCAGCACAATGAAGACTGAAGACAGGAACACTGGCACAATGAAGGCTGAAGACAGGCACACTGGCACAATGAAGACAGGCACACTGGCACAATGAAGGCTGAAGACAGGCACACTGGCACAATGAAGACTGAAGACAGGCACACTGGCACAATGAAGACAGGACCACCAGCACAATGAAGACAGGACCACCAGCACAATGAAGACTGAAGACAGGCGCCCACACTGGCACAATGAAGACAGGCCCACCAGCACAATGAAGACTGAAGACAGGCACACTGGCACACTGAAGACTGACACACTGAAGACAGGCATACTGGCACACTGAAGACAGGACCACCAGCACAATGAAGACTGAAGACAGGCACCCACACTGACACAATGAAGACAGGCCCACTGGCACAATGAAGACTGAAGACAGGCACACTGGCACAATGAAGACTGACACACTGGCACACTGAAGACAGGCATACTGGCACACTGAAGACAGGCACACTGGTACACTGAAGACAGGCATACTGGCACAATGAAGACAGGCACATTGGCACAATGAAGACTGACACACTGGCACACTGAAGACAGGCCTACTGGCACACTGAAGACAGGCACACTGGCACAATGAAGACAGGCATAGAGCTGCCAACCCACCATCATGCCAAAGAGTAGCATCCAGAGCTTTTTGGAGTAGCATTTAAGAAATAGGCGTAGCACACACGCACAAGAAGGAAAATGGCGATGTTTGCGCAGGCGCGAAGCGCTGAACCGCCGGCGTGAGGGGCGGGGGGGGGGGCTGTCAAGACGCTGAGTGCTGAACCGCCAGCATGAAGCGGGGGGGAATTCTACGTGACGGTCAAAAGTTCAGTTCGAGGCTTTGAAAAATCGTAGTTTTTCCCTGACGATCGTATCATCGTAGCAAGCATGTCGAAATCATAGCATGCTACGCCTAAATCGTAGCACTTGGCAGCTCTGCAGGCACACTAGCACAATGAAGGCAGGCACACTGGCACAATGAAGAAGGCACACCAGCACACTGAAAATAGGCACACTAGTACACTGGAGACAGGCACACTGAAGACATGCACACTGGCACAATGAAGACAGGCACACTGGCACAATGAAGACTGGCACACTGGCACAATGAAGACAGGCATACTGGCACACTGAAGACACGCACACTGGCACAATAACGACTGAAGACAGGCACACTGGCACACTGAAGGCAGGCATACTGGCACACTGAAGGCAGGCACACTGGCACAATGAAAACTGAAGACAGGCACACTGGCACACTGAAGACAGGCACACTGGCACAATAGACTGACGACAGGCACACTGGCACACTAAAGACAGGCACACTGGCACAATAACGACTGAAGACAGGCACACTGGCACAATGAAGACTGATGACAGGCACACTGGCACACTGAAGACAGGCACACTGGCACAATAAAGACTGATGACAGGCACACTGGCACACTGGCACAATAAAGACTGAAGACAGGCACACTGGCACAATGAAGACAGGCACACTGGCACAATAACGACTGAAGACATACACACTGGCACAATGAAGACAGGCACACTGGCACAATAAAGACTGAAGACAGGCACACTGGCACACTGAAGACAGGCACACTGGCACAATAAAGACTGAAGACAGGCACACTGGCACAATGAAGACAGGCACACTGGCACAATAAAGACTGAAGACAGACACACTGGCACAATGAAGACAGGCACACTGGCACAATGAAGACAGGGACACTGAAGACAGACAGAGAGGCACACTGAAGAGAGGCACACTGATGTGCTGGTCCCATTCGAGAGCAAAGTTTGTGGTCCTGCAGTTATCAGGGCCCATGAAGACAGTGAAGGAATAATTACTAGATGCAGCCACCCCATACTCATTCATGGCTGCAGGCTTGTCTTCAACAGTTCCTAGGCATTTTGACAAGGCAATGTTGTCCATTTTCTTTAAAGAGCACTCAAATATCTTTATTACTTCTTTATTCGTCTATGTTCTATGGCACTAACAACAACCTGACTTTTTTGTTAAACACATAAATCGAGGCATGATGCTGGAACTTTGTCAACAATTCTGACAAGAGAGACCAATCTTGCACATGATCTGGGTCAACCATACAGTAAAAAATAGTGCCTGCATCCATTCTATCCATGACAACTTGCATACACTGGCATTAAGACTATGAAATACAATTTCACTTTCTTCATTTCAATATTTTAGGATCTGGCAATTTTTAAAAAAATAAAAAAAGAAAGAAATCCATGCTTTCATACAAGGGAGCAAGGATCAAGCAGCATGCAGCAAACCACCAGATCATCCTCACCTTCCTTGTCCCAGCCGGTGACAAAGGTGTTGGGAAGCTGACCAGGCAAGACCCGGCCGTCCACAAGCCTCTTCATCCTGGCCTCCACCACCTGTGTCAGGTCCAAGTACGCCTCGTCAATGCTGGCCCTCTCCACACAGTCCCCAAACTTGGACAGCAGCTCCATCACCTCCGCCCCTGCTTCTCGGTACCTGGATGGTGTGGTAGTATAAAAGTTAGTGACGACTGGTTAGTGTTTAGGGTAGGTATGCATAGACAAGGGATTAAATGGAAATATTTGGTAAAAGTTATCATAAAACTAGCAAAGAGTCCAGCTTCTCTCCTCCTTCATTATGAAAGATTGCCAAAGATAAGATGAAATCTTCATGACTGAAAGTTAACTTGTGATTTACTTTTGCTTGGGCACATATGCAAGTGAATGCACGCGCGCGCACACACTCACACACACACACACACACGAGCACACACACACACACACACACACACACACACACGAGCACACACACATACATATACACCCATACACACAAATATGCTAAAACATTCAGTATCACATTTCATTTTGTGAATGTAAGATTCCCTCCCCTGAACATGGCATCTATTGCTCATTAAAATTTATCAACCAAATTAGTCTGTGCCTGGAATACATTTTAAAGACTTCTATAAAAACATTATTTACCTGAACTCAAGATTACATTCATCCCATGCAACAGGCAATAACAGAATTTCATAGTTAAAAACCAACCTGGTGAGATCTGCTTTGCCTCTGCTTTCAGGGACCCTCACTATTTCAATTTCTGGATACTTCTCCTTGGCATCGTCTCCATACATGAACCTGGTCACTCCACAGGCTCTGGCCTCATAGCCCACAGCAAGGATGCTGCACATGGAAACAGTTTCAGTTAAAAGACAGTTTGTGGTAGGGATCTCTATGTATTGTTTGGAGCTGTCGGTCCATTGTATAGCTATCAATACTAAATGTGGCTCCAAATGCCTCATGTTGACAAGTTCCCCTTTTGCAGTGTTCAGTGACAACAGCCATGGTGTACCATGAATCAAGCATGGAATCCAACACATCTAAAGGCACCTTTGTTATCAATCAAAGAAATCATAATGCTGACTTTATAATTTTTTTATTTCCAGTATCCTATTATGTACTAATGGAAATGCATTTCTCTCTTCTGCCCTGAAAATTTCCTGGTGTGTTGTTACTGTGTCATTGTGTGGAGGGGAATAGTTTATATTGAAGGCATGTAGTCAAAGGAAGACATTACACACAGCATATACTGGTTAGCGCAGTAAGGAAAGCCATGTAAGTGTTGCGCACCATGCAAGATTATCCAGCAGTACAGGAATGAAGCACCACCATTTATGTTGATTGAGTTGTACAAGTGATGGGAGTCGCATGTTTGGATGAAGGGCAAGAAACTTACGATCCTCCCTTCCATTTCTTGTACTGGACGACAGCACAGGGTTTGCCCTTCAGGCTGGGGTTGAGGCGCTGCTCTACCTGCACGTAGAAGCAGTCCATGTCCACCAGCACCACCACCCGCTCCATGGTGGGGCCACGGCTCTGTACCAGGGCTCAGACTGGAAGTTCAAACCAGATCTGGTCATAAGAGTCCACAAGCACCCTTCGAGCAGTTACAAGTAGTAGCTGACGAATGTGTTTTTGTTCCTGAGACAAACCACTAAGAAGTAAGATGGCGCATCCAATAATCGGAATTAATGACAACAGATGTCTGCGTCTTGTTAAAAATGCACAATGACTAACGTGCTGAATCAACAATCCAAACAATGTGCTATTGTAACTGAAAGGAGTTTTTTCCGATGTTCGTCGAGCCGGTCAAGTCCCTTGAGTGACACCGTGACCATGAAGAGTGTTGTGGAAATTGTTTTGAGCGAGATAGTTGCGCAATTCACAAATATACGCGTTGATCTTTAATGATGTAGCCCGATCAAAGCTCTTATTTCGTTGAGGCGTTGCACGGATATCATCTCAACCGTTATGAATTCGTAAATCCGCAATAGACATCATCGCATGCATATAATCAGTTGTGTTGTGTTTACCGTCGATGCGCAGCTTCATGCTCGACTTTCGCTCCAAAATAAAGTTCGTGCTTTCTAACTTGGAGAGTTTAATCTAAGGGAAGTAACCCATGCACAACGCTTGTTGTCCCTTAATGTACGTCCAATCTCTTGAGGGTAGATTTTTTATGCCTTCATGTAACTGGACGGAAACGATTATTGAAGGAATTTACTTTTTATCGCCTTGCTCTTCCTCTGATCCCTGACTCACATACAGAGAGTGACAGCAGAAAATGTCACGTTGCTCCCCGACGCTTGCTAGAACGTGAGGATCGAAGTCATGCTGGTTTTGGATGGGTGAGGTAAAGTAATGAAAATTCGATGGAGCCTTAATCTGTGAAGCTGTTGTCGTAAGAGCATCTGATTCGATGTTAGATTCTCTGTCGACTCACAACTCGTAATCTTGGATGGCGTGCTTATTAACTCAAGTTTTTATTAAATTTATTTACAGACAGAAAGAAACAGAGGGGTGGGTGGGGGATGGAGGCATACACAGTGGTTCTCATCAACATCAATCATCAGCATCAATCATCAGCATCAATCATAGCATCAATATTCAGCATCATTCATCAGCATCAATCAACAATCATCTAAATAAAAAGAACAGCAAAGGATGAAGTCTACTGAGTAGTCAAGGGTGCATGGGAATGGGTGTTTTTATTTATTAACTCAAGTTGGTTTTGAGAGTTCATAATAATCTCGTGGGGAAATAAAATTGTGAGCAGGAATGAAATATATGCTACCCATGGAGAATTAAGAGTAACTTAAACATAGAGAAGACCAGCACTATAGTCCCTGGTCATCGTGAACATGGACGCCATTACTAAAACTTCCCCGAACATCTCGACTGTCAACATCCCATTTCCCCTTCTTTAATTTCAGTACACGTAGAACAAGATTGAAACAGCATGCAGCACGCCGTTACCGGGCATCGAAATCATAACAAGGGAAGCTGAAGCTCTAGAGTTCTGTGTGTATTGCAGACTCTCTTACATTGGACCAGTGCCTGCAGGTTGTAACGTCATTAACGTCTGCCCCCTCAATTCACGCCTGGCGTCGTGAGAACACTGACCCAAAGATTCAAGTCTGGTCCACGAACGAAAGCGTAGGCACGCGAACATGTCAAGCAGGTTTTTAGCATCTTTGGATATTGCTGCTGGGACCTTTCCAGTAACAGACAGACCGGTAACCACAGCAGCCAGGAAGTGCAAGGGACCTTTCATCATTCCCTACGTGACGGGGACTACATTATCCACGGCAAGCAAAATCAGGACAGGCTGCATGGCTGTACGCATCAGAACATCTGAACGTGTCAGCGTCTACCATAAGCCCCATAGGATAGTATCATCACTTTGGACAAATGTGGGTTGTTCTGCAAGATCAACTGTGGAAACTGCCTTGATGGCACCTATGTGAGTCTGAGAGAACCACGAGAAAACCCGTAACAGAGCCCCAAAGAGTCTTACTCGTTGGGTGCCCTCATGACGGAACAAACCTTTCAGTTCCAGGTAGACCAGATTCAAGTGCTTTTGCCCCAATCTTACTGCATAGTTCTAGTGTGGGGCAACGCAGAAAGCAACCACAAAGCCCTCTTCCTCCTCCCATCCCCACCCCCTATCTTCCCCACCCCTTCCCCCTCCGCCACCTACC
Source organism: Theodoxus fluviatilis (assembly GCA_034096865.1). Classification (NCBI taxonomy): domain Eukaryota; kingdom Metazoa; phylum Mollusca; class Gastropoda; order Cycloneritida; family Neritidae; genus Theodoxus; species Theodoxus fluviatilis. Next base: position 4,327 of record JAWQFJ010003114.1, on the reverse strand, counting down.
TCGCTCCCCCTCTCTGTGACTACATTCAATGGCGTGATACAAGCAAACGCGCATGCTGCTTGACTGAGAATCACTATCTACCTCGTCAATAACTTTTTTTCGCACAAAGAGCATCCGAAAGCTCGTTAGACGAATCTTCTTCGCGGTTGAGAGAACTTGCTATGGGTTTCTACACAAAACGGAAATCCCCCAACCCCAACTTCCCAGTCGATTAACTACAAACTGGAGATTTATCTACAGCCACGGACAGGGGAGACGTAGATTAACTACACCACATTTGGATAGTAGATCTTTCACGGTATTATTTCACTTGGCCATTGGTACCAAGGTTTATTGCGCTCAAATGAGCAATTCTCAGGGGCGGACGAGGGGGGGGGGGGTGTTTCCGGGGTTTCCGACCCCCCCCCCTCCCCCCCCCAACAGAAAAAAATATATGTATACATTTTTTCCCATCAAAATGCGCCAGATTAGACCATTTTGCAGCCCTCTTCCCCCCCCCCCCCCCCCTCTTTGCTGTGCCGGCTGAGCACTTTGCACGTACACAGCCCCCCCCCCCCCCCCCCCCCCCCCCCCCCCCCGTTTCCTAAAAACAGTTTGGAAACACCCCCCCCCCAAAAAAAAAAAAAAAAAATTGAACTGATCCGCCCCTGATTCTGGTTTAAGATGCAGCGATGAAGGTGGGAAATTGAAGTAATTGTCTTTCGTTAACATTCCTGCATGTGCACTACATGCGATGAAACTTGGAAGACGACTGAAAAACTTTCGACAAGGCGGGATCATTCTGCTCCTATCACGAGAGCGTAACGCAATTAAAGAAAGCGTCGTATGTGCATCTTCTGTATTTTGTATGTTTAGAAAGAAAAAATGAGTTGTTGCTGTTCAGCACTTATTTCAAATGATAATAATTATGTAATTGTCTAAGTGAAGATTAACGCCATAAAAAGTTATTTGCGTAATCGGCTTATTAAAAAAATGATGCCGTCCTATTGACATTTTGGTAGTTTTTCTGAAATTTTAGTTTCTATTTTTACTGTGCAACATGGAAAATGTATATAAACTCTAAACGTCTTTTCAAAACACTTTATTGATGCTCAACGGTTGTAATGCCAAGAGGGTGCCAAACAACTTTCAGGGGCAAATTACGGTAGGCCTACACAAAATGAGAGAGACCACAATTCCTAAAATTTCCTTTAAGCGAAAAAAATTATATAGTCTTGCTGTTTTCCTTTGTGGTTGTATATATTTGATTCATAATATCATGGGGAAAAGAAGGGAAACGTGAAATGTATGACTCCAGCTATTTTTTTCACCTTGACTCTGCCATATACATGTATATGGAAGCAACTACGACATTCGGAGGCGAGAAATTTGCGTGGTTGCACATGGGAATGAAACTTCATCCCTACAGAATCCAAAGTTTATCCTTTTTAACTTTGCATAGGTGCTACACATAGTCCATGCATCATGTTTTTCCATTTTCAGACACTTTACCCATACGGTAATTTTTTTTCCCCTCATAAATTCAGCTTTAAAATGCTCCCAATCGCTTTCAACAGTCAAGCTAGTTTTCAAGTAATGCCTAGGTCAGAACTTTCAAACCGAGTCAAAGGACAACTTGTGAGTGAAGTTTGAAACGGTGTACGTACAGTGTTGGTTTGACAGAATGCAGAGTGGAATTTGAAACGGTGTCCGTACAGTGTTGGTTTGAGAGAATGCAGAGAGAAGTTTGAAACGATGTCCGTACAGTGTTGGTTTGAGAGAATGCAGAGAGAAGTTTGAAACGATGTCCGTACAGTGTTGATTTGAGAGAATGCAGAGTGGAATTTGAAACGGTGTCCGTACAGCTTTGGTTTGAGAGAATGCAGAGTGAAGTTTGAAACGGTGTCCGTACAGTGTTGGTTTGAAAGAATGCGAGTGGAGTTTGAAACGATGTCCGTACAGCATTGGTTTGAAATAATGCAGTGTGAAGTTTGAAACGGTGTCCGTACAGTGTTGGTTTGAGAGAATGCAGAGAGAAGTTTGAAACGATGTCCGTACAGTGTTGGTTTGAGAGAATGCAGAGTGAAGTTTGAAACGATGTCCGTACAGTGTTGGTTTGAGAGAATGCAGAGTGAAGTTTGAAACGATGTCCGTACAGTGTTGGTTTGAGAGAATGCAGAGTGAAGTTTGAAACGATGTCCGTACAGTGTTGGTTTGAGAATGCAGTTCTAGTGGGGTTTGAAACGGTGTCAGTGCAGCATTGGTTTGACAGAATGCAGAGTGGAGTATGAAACGGTGTCCGTACAGCACAAGTTTGAAAGAATGAAGAGTGGAGTTTGAAACGGTGTCAGTGTAGCACTAGTTCGAAAGAATGCAGAAACCAGCGTTGACATTTCAAAGGCGGAAGTGAGGTCAGTGCCCTATCTCCACAATGCACTGTTTGGAATGTAGCATCAGTGCAAGCACCAAGTCCGACGTGAGAACTGGGAGTAACGCTTGTGAGATGCCTTTGTGTTTGTGTACGCGCGCGCGCGCTTTTTGTGTGTGTTGTGTTGTATTGTGTTTTGTATGTGTGTGCCTGCGCGCGCCCATGTGTCATGTAATTGTGTGTGTCTTTGTTTGCCTGCCTGCCTGCCTGCCTGTTCGTCCGTCCGTCTGTTCGTCTGTCCATCTATCCGTCCGTCCGTCCGTCCGTCCGTCCGTCTGTCTGTCTGTCTGTCTGTCTGTCTGTCTGTCTGCATGTCTGTCTCATGTCTGTCTGCATGTCTGTCTCTCTTTCTCTCTCTCTCTACCCGTCGGTCCGTCCGTCCGTCCGTCCGTCCGTCCGTCCATCTGTCCGTCTCTCTCTCTCTCTCTCTCTCTCTCTCTCTCTCTCTCTCTCTCTCTCTCTCTCTCTCTCTCTCTCTCTCTCTCTCTCTCTCTCTCTCTCTCTCTCTCTCTCTCCCCTCCGTTAGTTCTGTGCAGTTTAAATAGTTGGACAATTTCCCCTTAAACGAACTGATAGACGCCGGTGTCGCGAAATATTTTATCCCTGTGATATTTTATGGCAGAAGTGCTTCTCCGCATGCGCGAAATTGTGTACAACAATCTGCATGCCATGATTTAAACCACTGAATTGATCAAACCAGTGTAAAAACAGTGTTGCTAATGTAGCAAACGGTGACGTGAAAGTTGGAAAGACTAACATTAATTTCTATTTTCGCACCCAATTTCGCGCATGCGGAGAAGCACTTCCGCCATAAAATATCACAGGGATAAAATATTTCGCGACACCGGCAACGAACCTGCAATGTTGGCAGTTATGTGAATTTTGCCAGAAATTTTGACGTTTGACTTTTGTGCTGCCTTTCCACCGTGGATTGTCTGACAGATGTATTTTCGTCCTATCAACGGGGTTAGCGGCGCCGTCTTGTGAGGGTAGTTTGTGTTGGGGGATTGGAAAAGATAGGTATTGAGGTTTTTGTATCTTGTCCGTTGTGATTGGATGAGGGCGGTCATGTAGGGCCAGAGTTTTTATTGTTTTCTTTTTGGATTAGTTTGTTTATCATTTTCGCACTTTGTGTTGTGTTGCACGTGACTGAGTTGTTTGTGAAAATGGGCATAGGGCTTGAGGCGTATCGTGCATGAATCTCAGTGCATGCAATGAGTGCAAAGCGTGACCAACGAAAACAAAAAAAAAAAAACACAAAAAAAACCCTCCCCACCCCTCCTGTGGACAGGATCCTCTCCACAGGAGGGGTGGGGAGGGTTTTTTTTGTGTTTTTTTTTTTTTGTTTTCGTTGGTCACGCTTTGCACTCATTGCATGCACTGAGATTCATGCACGATACGCCTCAAGCCCTATGCCCATTTTCACAAACAACTCAGTCACGTGCAACACAACACAAAGTGCGAAAATGATAAACAAACTAATCCAAAAAGAAAACAATAAAAACTCTGGCCCTACATGACCGCCCTCATCCAATCACAACGGACAAGATACAAAAACCTCAATACCTATCTTTTCCAATCCCCCAACACAAACTACCCTCACAAGACGGCGCCGCTAACCCCGTTGATAGGACGAAAATACATCTGTCAGACAATCCACGGTGGAAAGGCAGCACAAAAGTCAAACGTCAAAATTTCTGGCAAAATTCACATAACTGCCAACATTGCAGGTTCGTTGCCGGTGTCGCGAAATATTTTATCCCTGTGATATTTTATGGCGGAAGTGCTTCTCCGCATGCGCGAAATTGGGTGCGAAAATAGAAATTAATGTTAGTCTTTCCAACTTTCACGTCACCGTTTGCTACATTAGCAACACTGTTTTTACACTGGTTTGATCAATTCCATTGGTGTTTAAATCAT
>JAWQFJ010003113.1:97500-102500 GCA_034096865.1 Theodoxus fluviatilis | reverse complement strand
AAATATGTGCACGCACGTGCATGTGTGTGAGTGTGTATGCGTTTGTGCGTATGCGTGTGTGTGTGTGTGTGTGCGCGCGCGCGCGAGCGTGTGTGTATGTGTGTGTGTGTGCGTGTGTGTGAGCGAGTATGTGCGCGTGTGTTTGTATTTGTGTGTTTGAGTGCATGTCTGTGTGTGTGTGTGTGTGTGTGTGTGTGTGTGTGTGTGCGTTTGAGAGAGGGAGAGAGTGTGTGTGTGTGTGTGTGTGTGTGTGTGAGAGAGAGAGAGAGAGAGAGAGAGAGAGAGAGAGAGAGAGAGAGAACGATTATTTATTACGCAGACCTTTGGCCTGTTGCAAACGTTTTACATAACACAGCAAAATGACCATTACTTTAAGATGGTAACCAGTCTAGTCTGACACGCGTACGCGGAATAAGCGAGTGACATGTTATAACAAGTAAATCATTATTTTCGTGCGAATCATGGTTTCCGTGCTGTCCGCCTTGGTTTTTGTCATCTCAAGGTCGCCCTGACTGCATCTCCATGGCTACTGTTGTACTCACGATTGCTGGCTGGGACGTTCTAAGGAGGAAGGACTTGCATGGGTTGTCTGGGGGAGCAGAGAGAGAGAGAGAGAGAGAGATGGAGAGAAAGCTGGAGAGAGACACGGAGAGACAGACATATAGACACAGAGAGACAGAGACGGAGATATAGAGACAAAGACAGAGAGACGAAGACAAACAGAAACAGAGAAAGAGAAAGAGAAACAGAGAGAGAGAGGGGGGAGAGAGACAGGGAGAGAGAGAGAGAGACAGGGAGAGAGAGAGATAGGCACACAGAGACAGAGAAAGAGAGACAGAAAGAGACAAAGAGAGATACATATTTGATTTGATTTGATTTATTTGGAGGCCATCGGCCCATTGCGTTACTAGGAAATGTTGGTATTAAGAGAGAGAGAGAGAGAGAGAGAGAGAGAGAGAGAGAGAGATTTGTGTGAACGTTTGTATAATGTGTGTCCGTATGTATGTGCTCGCGTATGCACACTTGAATGTGTGTAAAAGCGTATATATGTATGTGCTGTTGTTTTCTCATTTAACACATGCTTACCATTTGTTCTCAACCTGACAGGTGCCACGACAGTAAAGACACCTTATTACAATGATACTAATTTGCTAGATGCACTATAACCAAGTCCAAACTAGCAACTACCAACCCTGCACCTGTTTCTACCGCACTGACCTGCATGAACCTGGTTCCGCTGCACTCCTCTCACTCGGTGTGAGACCTTGCTGCTGGGATGCGCAACTCTCACAGTGTAGATCTGTATTCCAGATTTAGGCAGACTGATGCTGATTTGGCCTGACACGAGTCTGCATGAGAGCCAACCGAAATGTTTCCCGGTTCCTGGAAGGGTTGGAAGAGTTTTGAACCGAGTGCTGGTTCGCCTCGCACTAATGAAGACAGGTGTTGCGTGTACGTCGAGTTCAGCTCGAAAACCTGACGACTACTGAACTTTGTGATGTTGGTGCTTGCTGGTTTGGTTGCTTCGAGGCCGTTAAAGATCCTTGAATAATCCTGAGGAAATGATGGATGCCCCGTTAGGAAGACACTTCGTAAACAATCCATTGATCGAGAACGGCATTTAACAAATAAAGATCTGTTTCGAGTCTGCCTCTCGTTGTGGGTTGCATGGGTAAGAATAGGCCCACTGCGTCTCTCTGTGCGATTCATGAAGGGCGAATACATGGGGAGATTGTGACTATGTGCTCTTTCTCTGACTAATTTGAGGGATTTCGGAATCAATGGCCTCATATAGCCTACAAGGGCTGATAGACAAGCAGAACCTCATTCATGCATGTACTCGAGTGCACCTTTGGGTAGCACATATTTACCAGGCACTCGATTACATGTACCTGAAATCGACCACAGAACAATTATAGGTAGCAGCAATGTGAGAAGAAATAACGCAATGGAGTACACGCGACCGGAGCGGCTATGTTTTATTCTGCAATCGACCTGAGAACAAAATTTACTTACATTTCAACAATCTGTTAAGAAATAATGTAATATCGTGTTACGAGATCGGTAAATCTTGAGCACGAACTGGTACTCTGACACAGCTTCAACTTCAAGGTCACCTTGACACAACGTGTCGTCGTGAAAAAAGAAGACAGCACTAGCCTAATTGTCTTTCCTACGTGTAGTCGTTTAGACGTCAGGTTACTTTCACATAATAGACAACCTTGGCGCCACTTTTTTTTCAGAACACTTCTCGGTTCCTGAGAATCCCTGACAGGATCCATGTGTGTCGAAGGTCTGGCACCAGACTTTAAGTGGCAGAGTCTATGACCTCTGCGCCTCGCATGTCGACTCTCTATGCTACTCAACCCTCCGCCGTCTGCGACTGATTTGCTATGGGCTGGCGTTAGGCGTCCTCGTGTGACTGGGCTCTTTTGGTTTACACGTATCCGTGCACGATGAAGAGGTTGTCTGTATAATTGGCATCGCCCCCCTCTCTCACTGTCTTCTCTTGGACTGTGACGCCCTTGTCTGCCCAGAAGGTTGTCGCTTCTGCGCTGGACGCTGCTTTCTTGCATGTGGTTTTAACTTTTTTTTTACTTTTGTGAAAGTCTATTTAACTGCAAGGGGACATCTACCAGTAATCAAATTCAAATATCTTTGGAATTTTTAAAGCACTTTATTTGTCAGGTTGCCAGCCCATAGATAAATGAACTTACGGAATCAACTTGCAGATTGTGTAGAAATCTACAGTCTGTGAGTTCCCAAAAATGCATGCCATCGGATACTGGACGGGAACTGAAGGATAATAGCTTGTTAAAACCTGGTGCCATCATGTGCAAAAGCACAATGCAGGTTAATGATAGTGTACATTGTGAACGTATGCTGTATTGTTGACCTTCTGCTTGTATCGCCTTCAACCATTTACGTAGAACTGATACACTCGTCCTGATCAATTCTGCAGCTCCAAGAGAGAGAGAGAGAGAGAGAGAGAGAGAGAGAGAGAGAGAGAGAGAGACAGAGAGAGAGAGAGAGAGAGAGAGAGAGAGAGCGACAGAGACACAGAGAGCGAGCGACAGAGACAGAGAGACAGAGGCAGAGATACAAAGACAGAGACAGTCACAGACAGACACAGGCAGAGAGAGAGAGAGAGAGAGGGGGGGGGAGAGAGGGAGAGAAAGAGAGAGGGGGGGAGAGAGAGAGGGGGGGAGAGAGAGAGAGAGAGAGGGAGAGAGAGAGAGAGAGAGAGAGAGAGAGAGAGAGAGAGAGGGAAGGGACAGGAAAAAGAACGTGTACAGTGCAAAGGCGTCAAACAGTGCAGTGCTTCTCAAACTCATAGTTGACTTCATAAAACTGCATATCTTTTTTTCATTTCTCAGCTGTGAACAAGACCTAAAAGATTTAACCCTTGGCTTATTTGTGTGTAAACTTCATTTGCTAACACTACATAGATGTGTCCCCACAGTAGGTTGATTTGTTTTAGTCTAGAAATGATGCAGACACATCTTCATTCTGTACTTTGCTGTGTATGTATGCTCTTTTCCAGCTGGAACCTGATTTGGAAGGAAAAAAAACATGAACGAATAAAGGAAAAAACTGCATGGGCACTCTAGTTAGAATAGTAGTGGGTACTCTCAACTTTTCCATGACTGACTTTCAGTCTTTCTATCTCTTGTCTACGAATAAACAGGCCACGTCGGTGCTCAAATGACCCAACTGGAATCGAGCGGCAGCTAAGCTGACACCACACATCCTTTCACGTCACATCACGTCATCACCGCACGCAAACTGCCCTTCGACTTTCAATGTAGGATCGTCTACTGTTCTGCAAGTTACGTAAACTTCCTCTTCTCAGGAAGCCATGAAAATGTTGATATCCGAATCCTATTCGCAAAAATACGTTGTGTGAATTTTTATACACACATGTCATCCAAATCATAGGAAATCAGCCTGACGGCTAATGCTGAGAAGATCCGTTTTCTATGTGATGTAGACCGATGCCAGTGCACCTTTGAAAAAGGCTGGATTTTGCAGCGGAGAGCGGACAAGCCGGCCTAGGTTGACTCGGCTGAGCTACGAGCAGACGTCCTGGTAGACTACTTGCAGTGCGAGAGCGCCCTAGAGCTCCACGCACACGGCACAGGCGTTGCCTTGGCTGCTCTTTCGGCACGGAGATCACCAGCTTTACCTGGTGCAGACTACAGGCACCAGCAAGCAGCGAGAACGGAGCATCCCGCTTTGCTTCACTTGCTTCTGCAAAGGCGTCCCATCGAACCTGGGACTGCAGGAGTAAGGCTTCCCGCTGCTGCTCTGATCCGCCTGTCTCCACGCCTGGCATCCACAGAAGCCTGTGATGCGATTGTGACGGTAAGTCCCGTTTAGCATTGATTCCAACCAAATCGATGTCTCTTCTTTTGGAGAGATTGGATGGTAAACATTGCTCTCAGCAGGGTTTTTTAAATAAAGGTACACACTATTGAAGAAAGGACACCAACACTTCACCAGACAGGCAGTGAAAATCATAAACTCGCTTGAACGGACTATGCCATGTTAGCAGTTTTGTTAGTGCAAGGTTAAGACTTGTGCTGTTCGAGTTGTCCCCAGGCAATGTGGAAAAAAACATGTGTCAGAAGCGATTACGTTCTTCATCGAACCGTGGTTCGAAGCTCCTTATCAGTTCCCGATGCTGGCAGATCATAAACTAGCTTCCCCCTCCAAAGCATGGTGGCAGTTAGCGATTGATTGCGTGTCGCCTGCTGCGTACTCGCTGGGCTTTGCTTTAAGTGTTCCTCAAGTTCTTCTCTGTTTGTGTGTGTCGGTTTTCTCTGCCTGAGGTAGAAAAGCATCAGACCACATAAGAGTATGCGTCGACAGACAGCGTCAGCTGATGCTGGCGGTGGCTTTCTAGCTTTCCAGCCAGAAGGCTGCGAGTTCACTGATAAGTTCAGTAAATCCATCATGCGTTGGTGAAGCTTCTCCTCCTTGACCTCAGGCTTTATGGA
>JAWQFJ010003113.1:90000-95000 GCA_034096865.1 Theodoxus fluviatilis | reverse complement strand
TTTCATTTTCTTGATCAAACTTTCAGTCCGTACTGCCATCAGCGCATTCAGTAGTCGCTGGTTTATCATTATATTTGTGATTTACAGGAAAGTTCCAAATTGCATCGTCCTCATGATGTACTCTAAAAGATCTGCGCTAGAGTTTCAAGAAAACTATTTGAATAAGAAAAGTATGAAAATTGGAGCTTCAACTAAAACATCTTGCTTGCAGGTGTTGTTTCTGGCCCATGTTAATGGGTTTGCATCACAGACTCCTCGTTTTCAAGATTTCATAGGTAATTTTGTTTAGCAACTAGTTTTTCTTCCCACCGCTTTTCTCTTCTTGAACTGACCGGTGCATATCGATAAATCATGTTCTTTATGTGCAAGAAGTGTAAGATCTTACACGCACTTTTTATTCCACCTGACATCTTGATTTTATCGCTTGAATTTACTCATGCCCACGGTCAGCATCACGTTAATCTTACCATAAGATTTTACAGGCTCCAATCCTGTTCTATACTTTTGAGGAATCTAAATCCTATTTACAGCATGGACCGGGCCGATGTTTAAGATAACATCAATGAAAGGTCTTGCAGGATAATGAGTGCAAACGCCTCACTCTCTAAAACTAGCCATTATACTGGCAAGTGCACGTGCGATTTCTTGACTGTCTGCCAGGCATGTGCCATGCAAAAGCAAATTTCACATGGAGCAGTCTCGAATGACGCATTGCAAAGAGAGTAAGGCGTTATCGATAATCGCCACAGGCTCTCAATCATCAAATCACCGTGGCTATTGATGGATGGCTTTCTCTATCGCAGTGCAAGCAAGGAGCGGATTAGTGTCCTCGTGATGCACGTTTCCAATTGATCGAGACCCCTGTTTACCGCGGCACGGAGCAGACTCAGTCGGTGCCGACCAGCAGTCGATGGCGCTTGGAACGAGTTTCGAAGCAATTACAGTCCCTGCCAATTTACCTCTTTGTTGCCCCAGTTTTCTTGCCCCTGATATCGTCCAAGATGCTCGTGTTTCTATGTCTGATACCGGCAAATGTTCTACTCCGAGCAGTCCATTAGATCTCACACGTTATATCCCATGCAAAGCCAATTGGTCGAGATACATTACTCATTTCGCGCTGTTTTCTGTTGACTGGTTGCCTACAAAATAGTACCCACTGCATCCTTGCATGTTGCGCTTAGATACAGACTTTTTTCTATGAGAGTGAGACATATTCTTCAAAGGAAATGATTCTCCTGCAAACTGTGAGGGTGAAGAACTTATGCGTCCAAAATGTCCGCGACTCCGAATTTCTCAACAGCCATTCAACAAAACAACGTGGCAAATCAAAAATGCCTACAACTGAGCATTCATTTACTATCATCAAAAACATCTTCGGTGTCATATAACTAGTGGCGCGCCGCTATTTTAGACAACCGGTCAGCGCCAGGCTTCGCACGGGATTTTGTCACGGTCAGTAGATCTCGCGGTCGTCTTTGCAGCTTCGCAGCGCCGACGGTCGTCTCATTCTCCTGAGACTGCATCGTCTGCGTTTTTTCCTTCCTAGGCGTTCTCCATTTCATATATGTTCTCTTCCTGCTTCTCTTTCTCCTCTGTGAATGACTGCATGACCGAATTAAGTTTTACGGTCTATAAGCCTTTGCAGGCTATGTAAGGCTGTTGATCACGAAAATCCCAAGAGCTGGTCTGATTAAGAGCAAGTCAAGTATCGATTTCCCTAGGCATTCGCCTGTTGCTATTCGCGGAGGGAAATGCGGTGGGACAATTTTCCCCTCAACCCACAGGAGGAATTCCCTTTCTATCTTCTCCTCGACTTTCATTTTCATTGCTGTTTTTTAATTCCTAATACTGCTCTTTCTCACACACCTTGCTCTAGTGTGACGAGCTTATTTTCTGTAACATATTTTCACTATAGGTCTGTAACTTTTCCTTTTCAATAGTTGTGGACGAAAAAAATTATCAGATGCAACTGCTTCCCTGTAGCGATGTATCCTTTGCGTCCCGTAAATTAGTTTCCTGTTAGCGATGAAAGACAATCATTTCCTCCCCCCCCCCCCTCTCTCTCTGTCTCTGTCTCTCTCTGTCTCTCTTTGTTTCTTTGTCTCTCTGTCTCTCTGTCTCTCTGTCTCTCTGTCTCTGTCTCTCTCTCTCTGTCTCTCTCTCTCTCTCTCTTTCTCTCTCTCTCTCTCACGCTTACGTCAGCTCCGCCAACGTTGACCAAAAAATAAAACTACATCATGCCAGTCGCCTGATTACCAGCTGCTGTGGAGGCGCTGCTAATGTCCTTGCTCACGACTGAGGTATTTCCGTAATGGAAGGTCGTTGGAGAGCAGGGAAACGGCGACGTTGTCTTGAGATTCAAGCCGGCCTGCGGTCAGCCATATCTCGCCGGCTACAACGAGCGAGGAGTGTGATGACGAAAAACTCCAGCTCAGCAGCGAAGGGACCATGCAGCAGCGGGCAGAAAGACACAGAGCCATGGGTGAGCAGCGTATTTTTCGAAGCGTTGCTTTCGCAAATACTGAGATTGAATATGCCGCGAATTCCATCGTTCATTAAAATGTTGCACGGGACTCCCATCCTGCTACGTCACCGTGTCAGACACCGTCAGCGCCCGTGATCTTTGACCTGCCTGGTGGGGAAGCGAAATTGACTACGGTGGACACCGCAAGCAATACCTGTCAGACGTCTGCAGCTCAGCATCATGGCGGCACTGACACCATCACTATTACTGCGATGACCTCACCTGCTGTCGAGGAAAAGCTGACGATTGCGGACTGCCAGGAGGTTCTTGAGCGGATGATGAGCTAGGTCGCTCACAGACTCTCTGACTGCCAGCGCAACATGGCAGAGATACGGCAGGAGATAGCTGTTGCTGCTGCACCCCGATCTGGCGAGGATAAGAATGTGGAACCTGAGACGCCACAGAAATCATAATCCGTGTTTTCAGTAGCTCCTGGTTCCCAAGATACAAGTGACCGCAACAAGGACACCCCCTCTCCACCAGCTGATGACGCCAAGACCGTCCCAATTCCTGACCGCAGACGTCCGACATCAAGACGTCGTGCAAGGGATGACAACGCAGACCAAACACGTGGGCGGAGCGTGCATACAGCCACAAAACCTCAGACTGCACGAACTCTTTGAACTGCTCGGAAGTGGCTTGATAGTGTAGATATTAATGCAGCGCGGAATTTCCATGGCGGGATTCCAGCTCGGATGTCTTTCGTGCGCTCTTGTTTATGCATCGCGTCCCTTTCTCTCCATTCTAACAGGCCGATAGGCCTTCACAATAAAATTGTTGTTCGTTCGTTCGTTCTCTCTCTTTCAAACACACACACACACACACACACAAACACACACACACACACACAAATACACACACACACACACACACAAATACACACACGCGCACATACACACACACAAATACACACACACAAATACACACACATAAATACACACACACACACATTCTTTGTATATATGTTGGCAGCAGTGTTATACCTATACCCTAGAGGATTTTGCAGTTAAGCATAAACTGTACATCATGTGTGGAGATTTTCCAGGAGTCATTTACTAACATGGATTGTTTCAGCTATTCAGTCTTGTCAAATGGTGTGTGGATGCTACAATGCTAAGCAGTCATTTGAAGACATTCATGTTCCACACATTTTGATGTTATTGATAAAGGACCACTATTCTCTCTCCTTACTTTTGCCTTCAAGTGACCCTCTGTCCATCCAAAGCCATCCAGGCATGACTCATACCCCAATAATTCTTACCGTGAAAACACAAGAAACTGTTGTAAACTGCTAGAAATGTAAATCGTTTGTATTGGATTGAATTTACCTTTTGTTTGACACAAAACTGCGCTTAGATTGAAGCTGTGGCCAATCATATTTATATAACCTTTGTGATAGGCCGCTGGCCTAAACAAATTAAGTCTAAAGTTTCTCTCTCTCTCTCTCTCTCTCTCTCTCTCTCTCTCTCTCTCTCTCTCTCTCTCTCTCTCTCTCTCTCTCCTTCCTTCTCCTTCTCCTTCTCCTTCTTCTTCTTCCTCCTCTTTTTCTTCTTCTTCTTCTTCTTCTTCTTCTTCTTCTTCTTCTTCTTCTTCTTCTTCTTCTTCTTCTTCTTTTTAGTACTGTGGATAAGCCGATGACTCGAGGAAATTGTTCCACAATTTTGGTGCGCCCGGGCAGGGTTTAGCGGGGTCGGGCAAGCCAGTTCTTCAGAGACAATCTGAAGTCTGGCAGGGAGGGCGCTGTGACAGAGTCAGGGTCCAGGGAGTTCCAGAGTCTGATACCCGTCGGGAAGAATGAGTACATATATGTGTCAGTTCTGGCGTGCGGAACCTGCAGCTTGAGGTGGTGGCCTCTTGTGGAGCGGGCGGTGGGCCGGAGAAGTCCAGGCGGGATGGCCACGTCCACAAGGCCATGCATGACCCTGTACATCATGCTAACCCTGTCCGCGGTTCTCCTCTCCTTGAGCGTCTCCAGCTTGAGCTTCGTCACCATCTCAGAAGCGCTGAATGTGTGGCTGAAGTCCTGCAGGATACGCCTGGCAAAACGACGCTGCACCATCTCCAATATGGTGACCAAATGTTTTGGTAGGGGTCCCAGACCGGGGATGCAAACTTCATGACTAGGCGAGCAAGGGTCTTGTAGCACTGTGTCTGGACCGTTGTGGTGCACCCTTTCAGATTTCGATGGGCGAAGGCACTTGTTTTTTTAGCTTTCGCTGCGACTGCCTTTACGTGGGTGCCTCAGCCCATGTCCTCCGAGATATGGACTCCGAGGTATTTGGCTCTCTGCACCTTTTCAAGGACGCGTCCATGGAGCGAGTAGCTGGTGGGGATCCTGGTCCACTTCTTGGTGATGGAGAGGAGGTGACACTCATCAGCATTGGAGGACATCTGCCATCTTCTCTCCCAGGCCTCCAGCCTATCCAGATCCTTCTGGAGGTGGTCAGCATCCTTCAGTGAGTGGATTTGGGAGTAC
>JAWQFJ010003113.1:75000-85000 GCA_034096865.1 Theodoxus fluviatilis | reverse complement strand
CGTTCTTTGTCTCCCTCTGTCTCCCTCTGTCTCCTTCTCTCTCTCTCTCTCTCTCTCTCTCTCTCTCTATCTATCTATCTCTTACTTCTGATGAGGTCACTGAGAAAAATTTCACAGGTATCACCAGATGTGTTTTTGTAATTATTTGATGCACAGATTCAACCTATTCTGTTATATGGGGCTGACATTTGGGGAGCTGATGACTCGCATTATAGAAGGTGTCCATTTGCATGCTGTAAAGATCTTCTCAAATGTTTCTTTACGCACGCCTAATGATATGGTCGTTTTTCTCTTTCCGTTAATGCCAAGCTAAGCAGTATTAAGTTCTGGCTCAAGATATTAAAAATGGACAGATACCGATTACCTTACAGAGTCTACCAAATGATGTATGTATCTGAAAATGAAAAATATTTGGTTTCCAAAGCAAAGAATATACGTGTGTAATGTGGTTGCGAAGAGATCTTGTTCAATCAGCGGGTTACAAACGAGACAGCTTTCTTAAAAAATACATCAGAGAGAAACTCATCAGTATATTTCATACTGAATGGAAGTTACGAATCATAAATAGCGATCGGTATTCATTTTACAAACTCTTTAAAACATTCATTTGTGCCGATTGTTATTTATATTTTCTTGACAAGAAAGTATTTCGAGATGCATACACCAGATTCAGGATGGGGTTATCGGAGTTGTATATCCATAAATACAGATACTCGAGAGGTACTAACGAGTATTTATGTCCATTATGCAGAGAAAAAGAAGAATATGAATGCATTTTCTATTATATTATTCAGCTCATAGTGATATAAGGGGAAAATATATATTTACCTGTCTGGATGTAAACAGATTTTATCCTATTAAAGACCTTTTTTCCGAAATACAAATAAAGAATGTAAGATCAACTAGCATATATCTATACAAAGAATTCAAGAGAAGACAAGATGCTTTTGAATCTGTTGAGCGAGAGAGCTTCTATTCTGACTAAAGTATTTTATCACCCGAACTGTACTCTTGAAATGGGCCGGTGGCCTCATCAATAAATGTGTTCGTTCGTTCGTTCGTTCTCTCTCTCTCTCTCTCTCTCTCTCTCTCTCTCTCTCTCTCTCTCTCTCTCCCTCAATTTTCCCCCTAACGCTCTCATCGCAAGAGCATTTCTCGCTATTGTCGGTGTCTCATGTTTTTATTTACTTTATTCTGTTCGCTCTTCTTTATTTTCATGCAACCAGTCGGACCTCTGACACTAGTTTTGCAAATATTTCTCGTCGACCCAACTTATTCTCTCACCCTGTCTCATATCTCTTTTTCTTCGTCAATCTAATACATTCTTATGCATTGCCTCCCAATCATTACCTTCCCCTCCATTTCGTTTCTCGTCCGTCACCCCCCTGCATGTCAGCTGACCCCATTTCCTACCCCACCCCCTCCCTTTAATCATAGCTCCACGTCTCATGCTATGTCTCATTCCCTCTCCTTCCTCCCTACCAGCATCCCACCCTACCGCATGCCACCCATGGCTTTTGACATGTTCCCTCCTCCTAGGAGGCTTGGAGGGAGTAGGGGCAAAGATTATAGGTTACACAAAGATAGTTCATAAGCTCATTGTCGTGAGGATCGAGACTCGTTGTGCCCCAAGCGGCTAGGGCTATTGGTGAATCAAGGAAAGGTAATCACACCTCTTAGCCACATGTAAAACTTCCTGTTTTTACGGTTTCTGATGCGTTCCGATCATGTTTGTGAATAAATTTACTGTGTAATGTGTAATAAAATGATTTGCTGCAATAATGGGGGTGTTTTGGCTTTATTTTGTAGCAGGCGTTGTGAAATCCAACTCGACCTAGATCTACATGGTATGGGTTTGAATGGGAACGATCTATTTTTCATTCTTATCTAGGAATGCAAGCTTGTTTATCAACGTATACACCCCTGTGGAATATCTTTTGGAAATGCAAAGCAATACATACCTGTCAAGAAGGTGATTTGCGGCCAGAAAATCATTCGATTAAGTGAATTCAGTTGCCGCTTCCGCGAAGAATTAGATTTACGATCAAGCGTTGCCCTGTGACCTGCATTTCGATTGTTAAAAAGTAGGACCTTTCAATACCTTTTGATGCATTCAACATACAGCTTTGATAAATTAATGCTGTTCATGGCTTACTTTTTCTTCGGATGGGTTTCTAGTATCTCAAAATATAGCTTTTTCTGCGCAAACTGGAGAGAGCTGCCGCCATTGAGGTGTCTAAAGCGTAGACATCTATGCAATGTCTACACGAAAGCAGTCCTCTGATTGGTTCTCTGAATAGAATCCTCCAATCAGCAGGCAGCTTTCTTCGCCGTCTTGTCACTAAGCGGTGTGAGTATACTTTCCTTGATTCACCCCTACTCTCGCCGCTAGGTTTGGCGTCTTGTAACTTTGAAGAGCAAAAGCTCGGCATGAGCTATCTTTGTGTAACCTATAATCTTTGGTCGGGGGGCGTACTGACGTCAATAGACGGGTCAGTTCCGAGAGGTTAACGAGCTGTACCCACCCACATGCTTTGTGTCCCTTCCCCTTCCCTGCGTCGATAATTGCTGTCTCCACCGTCTCTTCTCTATGACAACTGTAATGAACGGCAAATTCTTTTTCCTGGATGAAACAGCCGTGGCAAAAGATTTGCTTCATGGGCTGCTCAGATAAGCTGGGGTACAGAGCGCTAAAGCCGTGATGAGCTGTCTATACATGTGCTGTAGGAGTGCTGTTGTTCGTAAGTAGCATGTTTTGCGATGACGCATGGTCTCCGTAGGTCTCTGTGCGGCTCCAGATTTGTGAATTGTGGTACCTCGGCTGGCACGCACGAGTAATCACGCTCCATGCTTAATATGAGCCAAAGCCAGGAGCCTATTTAGTTAGACTTACATCGTTATCGTTGCCCCCATTGTGTTCATGTTCGCTCATGATGACTCGGCGTCTCTAGCTAAGCAACGATCAAAAAGGGCATGTCTTCTTTGCTTTGAGCTTGCAGTGGGTTATTTATGCAACGCTTGTCCTTGGGGAATTGCGCATGGTCACAAACTGTCCGAGTTCCCTGCCTTCAGATCCTCTGCTAGGTCATTATTATCCTTCTCCGTTCCAGTTCGCAAAATTTTTAGGTTCGTCGACTAGTTTCCTCCACAATTTCAGGGTGTTCCGAGCCTGTTTTTTCTTAATTACACTTTCCATGAATTTAAATTACCTGCTTCAAGGTTCTTGTTTCTCGCATGTCACAGACAACCTTTCTTTTAAAAATAGCAGCAAAACGCGCAGTAATCAAATTGTTCCGACCTTTCAATCTTCTGAGATCTGTCTGAGCTCGCTTCTGCATACGACAAGAGCCTCAGCACTCCATCAGAGCTTCGTGACGACCGCCAGCGGATTTGAACCAGTGGCTAGTCGTGTCCTAAGCATCTCCAGACGTTGGTCGTAGCTAAGTGGACAGCTGCGCTCGGGTCGTCCTGACAGTGCTGCAAGAGCTTTCTGGCTTAGACCAGACTCCTAAGGGAGGTGTTCCCACTTAGACGAGACGATGTTATAGAGTGGCCTTTTAAGTGGCCCCTCGGCCTTGCGTCAGGGGAACGATACTCGATCAGGTGGCGTCTGGTTCTCGAAGACGCCGCCCAGCCGCTCGGCATGGTGGTCCACTGAATTCGATGAAGAGGTTAGCGGCGCGCAAGATGAGTCTCCAGCCCCAACTCCATCGCGCGGAGACTATGACACTGAAGGCAGTCGACTGACCGTCGTCTGAAGACTGTAGTGAAACTAGAGAGTGCTGTCATGCACAGTTAGTGCATATCATTCCAGAAATAACTGAAGGCTGTTTTTTTTTCTCCTAATTGTGTGTGGCGCTTTGAGCATTCCTGATGGGGTGGATCTCAGTGCTCTGAAAGTGTATTTACGTTCATAGGCTCCGTATATACTTTTTTGTCGTTGAGGAAAACAACAAAACGACATCTGTAACCGCTTATCTCTAGAAACTGTGTCTAGGGCCTTTTTTTACCCCCAACTGGCTGTCAACATGATACGCATCTTTAAGGTTTTTAATCAAGGCATTTTTTGTGGCCCTTGGAAGATTTTCCATGTACTTATTTGGGCGGCACCACCTCTCATAGGTATCCCAAGGGCTTGAAGGCGTACTGCTGACTCCTGCTGCAGTTAAAAAAGTGAAAGTGTTCTTGGCAAGTGTGACGGATTCATACTTTTCACCCTCTTTATTGTTTTGATGATTTGAGTGTGTTGTAATTAAGACTGAAGCCTTTAAAGTGTAATGGATGAGAAAACTGCCCCATTTGCATCAGAGAAGTATTG
Organism: Theodoxus fluviatilis; assembly: GCA_034096865.1. Lineage (NCBI taxonomy): Eukaryota > Metazoa > Mollusca > Gastropoda > Cycloneritida > Neritidae > Theodoxus > Theodoxus fluviatilis. The sequence continues at coordinate 80,682 of JAWQFJ010003113.1, read as the reverse complement.
GAGAGTTTTAGCCTTGAACACTGCGAGGTGTTGTTTCAGGTCAGCATGGCCTAGAAGATGTTTTCTCAGGTCAGCCTGGCCCAACCCGTGAATCAGGGGCGCACATGGCCTGTTTTTGTATACAGGACATTTCCTGCGAGGTGGGGTGACCGATGTCCTTGACTTGTTTTTCTGCAAGCTCAGCCCTCTGTCCCAGAGTTTTGCGCATGCGTGAAAAGGGTTGAGGTGTTTCAATAAAACTACATTGCATGCCCAATTTTAATCAGTTAGCGGAGGGACAGGGTGCTGGAACGGACGCACTGCCCAACGAAGCTGCTCCGTGTTAATCCCAAGGCACGTAAAAGACGATTGGTACTGATGCCCCATCCTTGTCGCCCAAGTAAGTACGTTTGGCCTGACGTATATATCCCCATGAGTCGTCAACGAGGGGAACAATTCCCACTGTGAAATCAGGTCTGGCGAGAATTGTAGCGCTCTCGCCCTAAAGCGGACCCACGCGCCAGCCCTCCCTCCCTGGAGTGAAGCTGTCCGGCCATCCCCGAGAGATCACCGTCTCCCCCTTTCCCCTCCAGCCTGTTGCTGGAGCGACGGCCTGCCTGCAAGCTTGACCCTCTGAAAAGTTTGTCTGCTGGAGCCAAGCTAGCCTGCTTGTNNNTGTACATGTGTATATATTCCTGAGTGATGGGTCGTTGGCCGAAAATAAACGAATCAATCAATCAATCATAGCATCTGAAGAATTTCCCATTTCGGACGCACAACGTTTCCCCTGACACGCACTCTACGTGGAAAGCTCATGATGTTTCATCATTGCCTCATTTCAGCGCGTGAGGCAGCCAGGAAGTTGTCATTCCACTGTGAAAGTCGAGCAAGACTGATGAGAGACGAAACAATGCTATTTGAAGCTCTAACGTTGATAAATAGGACTACGTTTCACTTTCCTTGGCTTCTGTGACTGTATTTGTAAAGTGTGCATTGCATTGCATTGCATTGCATGGATAATGTATTGCAGCAGGATTCAGGCGCGTCTTCCAGTGTTTTAGCATTGTTATTCGTGATGTTGAAGACAACCAGTGGAACTGTATCTGGGTTAATACATAAACGATTGATATCCTGCTAATGAATTGTACTGTCGTCGTCGATGTCATCATCATCATCAATCATCATCATCATCATCATCATCATCATCATCATCATCATCATCTCCTCCTCCTCCTCCTCCTCCTCCTCCTCCTCCTCCTCCTCCTCCTCCTCCTCCTCCTCCTCCTCCTCCTCCTCCTCCTCCTCCTCCTCCTCCTCCTCCTCTTCCTCTTCCTCTTCCTCCTCCTCCTCCTCCTCCTCCTCCTCCTCCTCCTCCTCCTCCTCCTCCTCCTCCTCCTTCTTCTTCTTCTTCTTCTTCTTCTTCTTCTTCTTCTTCTTCTTCTTCTTCTTCTCCTTCTCCTTCTTCTTCTTCTTCTTCTTCTTCTTCTTCTTCTTCTTCTTCTTCTTCTTCTTCTTCTTCTTCTCCTTCTCCTTCTCCTTCTTCTTCTTCTTCTTCTTCTTCTTCTTCTTCTTCTTCTTCTTCTTCTTCTTCTTCTTCTTCTTCTTCTTCTTTTTGGGCATGATCGTCGTCGTCATCATCTCCGTCGTCATTGATATCGTCATCGCTCACTGTGAAATTTCATTAAGTAAGCTGCTAATGACGCATTTTCAACGACTGCGCGTGAGTACAGTGCTGTAAAAGGCTTTGTCAGAATATGTTTTATGGTCACCAAATATATGTTGCCCGTGTCCACGATGATTCAGGACCATTCCAGTCGTTGATCTGCGCTGAGTAAGCTACATTTCATCTTCCCTTCAATAAGTTTGAAGTTGCCCGAAAATGTCTTTATCATTCTCTTTGTTATTATTAATTAAACGTGAGCCGACTAAATAATTGTCCTCATTGCTCAAGGAATTCTGAGCGTGCCTCGAGGCAACACGCGGCAAAAAATATTATCAGAAAATAGAGGCGACCAAACAAGGTAGATTAGACAAAATGCTTCTATACATAGTTTTCTTTGAACTGCATGGCTGTTATAGGAATACTTAAGAATGGTTTTCATGCTGGTGTTCTGATCCCTGCATACATATAGTGAACATTGAGCACTGACATAATAAATAAAATATCAATGTTTCAAGATCGCTCAACCTTGGAAGCAAATGATACAGTTTTGTTTGGCCTAAATAGCGAAAGGTCAGGATTCTCTCTATATAAATTAACCCTATGTACGACTAACCACTACACAAACTTTTGGGTATCATTACCTATGAATCTCTGTTGCGGGCTCTCTTTATCTTGGTAACATGGGCACTACTCTGCAAATAAGGGACACCTCCATGAACAAGCGAGCTAGCTTGTGTTGTCTTGACACATACACTCTGATCGAAACTACATGAATATGTAAAGGTCAGGTCCCAGGATGAATCACACCACGACTAACATTATCAGTGCCTGGCGCCGTATCCATCCCACGTTGTAACTACTCCTAATTGGCACTGAGTGGTCCCATAAATGAGAGTGGATTTGATTTACACCTCCTGGGAGCCAACCGCACGGCCAGTGCTTGGTCCTGTCCACACAGGGTGAAGAGGACGGATGTAGTTGGTGTGTGTGAGTAATGATCCAGGGAAGCTACCCGACACCCCTCGCCTTCGGTCACCACCTCCATCGTTCTTCCACCTAATTCCTCTCCCCTTGGCCCCACTGTCTGTAACCCGACATAGGCAGAGGGTCCAAAGGACTCATTGCATCTCGAGTTTATAAGGAAGACCATTTCGGGGTATTCTTTTATCCGTCCATGCATTTTTTTCTGGAAGAGATTTTGTGTGCAAAGATTGTCGGTCAACACACACTTATCAAAATACTCTTTCAATCACGTATAGGTTTTCTATGTTGTGGGTAATGTTGAATCAGTGATTTGCTTTCGTTCGTTTCTGTAACGTTTTTCTTTTTTTTAATTCAGATTTTTTTTTAAGAAGAGAGGGGAGGAGATCGACAAAGAGGAAAGGAGTTAGACAGAAAATGACATGTGGACCACAATTTTTATAAGTGTATATATAGACTAAGTTCTGTCAATTTTGTTCGTTTGTGATAACGTCATTCAAAAGTGAAAAGCTAAAAGTGTCTTTTGATATTGCGACTTTCCATTCAGTAATGCGTGCTCCAACCTTGCACTCTTACTCCCTGATCATCAGAATAATTTTACTGTTGTTCCAACACCATCTCAACTCTCTATGGACATTACATCTGGCCTGTGGATGAACTCGTCAAAGTTATTGTTCACAATTATCCAGCTCAGGTTTCTCGGGACCCTGTTTTTCTCCTTGCAAGGAAGGAGCAATGCGAGTAAAGCACCTTGCTCGATGATGCAACTCTAGGATCCGGGCACTTTGATGGCCGCACTCGCTAGCCGCAAGCTACTGCAGGTCAGGCGCTCTGACCTCTCGGCCACAGAGCCTGTACTTTGATTTACCAGTGCTGTACCTGTCTCCTTGTGAAAGGTAATGATGATCAAAGAAATGCAGAAGGGTAATCTGGAATGGAATAAAACGGGACGTTCAGGCTGAGGGAAAATGAGACTGAACTGTCGTCCTCGTCGTTTAGATTTTGTCATACCGTGACGAAAGTTTCTGAGATGTGTAAAGCATTCACTGAAGAGCAGAGGAAATTAAGAGGGACAGAGGCCTTCCATCATGCCACAAAACTCCGCGGAAAGGACAGCAGAATTATTTCTAAATGGAGGACTTAACAATATTTTTCTGCTTGACATCATTCAATCTCGTTGATTTAATGCAATTCCCAGAAATTAGTGTATCCGTTTATCAACGAGGTAAGCAATTTCAGTAAGTATTTTTGTTTGCAGCCGCTAATCATGGAGCGGTATATTGTATTTAACAGTCACGCTGTAACTATGAATCGTTCTTCTTAAGAGCTATCACACCGCAAGTTCCTTATTGTCACAAGCGCGTCACAGATGATCTAGATTTCTTTTGCAGTGCATAAATGCGACTTCAAGTCTGTTGGGCGGTGTGTGTGTGCGTGTGTGTGTGTGTGTGTGTGTGTGTGTGTGTGTGTGTGTGTGTGTGTGCGTGCGTATGTGCGTACGTGCATGCGTGCGTGCGTATGTGTGTGTAATAACATCGTTGCTGTATCACCTAAAGTGTTGTTGTGCGTGCCGCCTCCCCCCCCCCCCCCAACCCACCATTATGTTACTATGCATGTTATGTAAGCTTTTGTATTCTTGAATAAAGGTTCAAAGCTTGACCCCAAAAAAGTGTTGTTGTGCGTGGTATGTCGATCCTCATTAGCATTGAGAAAAATCTGCCACTGGGTAAGACAAAACAAAGAAACATCCGTTAAAGGAGCAGCCCATTAACTGCATGTTATTTCAAGAGCACGAATTGTCGTCAGGGCGTCGTGTATGTCCCTGCATGGGAATCTCTCTCCAACGCAATCATGGGCGGAACACTTAACGTTGCGGTGACAGGTTGGGACGACGTCTGTTTTCGTTGCCCAACGTTAATGTCACCCGCACGCTGGGAGAGAGATTTGGCAGTGCTCTCAAAACGTCCACCTCAAGCGGACAGTCCAATCGATTCTGCCCTCAGGCCGGGTCGTGCTAGACAATTTTCCTCGTCTTTTTCGCATCCATCATTTTTGTTACATGCCATTAGGTACCATCCATTCGTGGAACTAACAAAACCATGCTCGCCATTTCATCACCATGTCAGAACTACCCGCGTGCAGAGATTATGGTCCTATTGAAAATTGATGAGCATTGGTGTTCTTTCCTTCATACCCTAACATAAAGTGTGAAGGCACTTCTTCAGTTATCATTTTAATGCTTATTTCATTCTCAAAACTTACCAATCGCTCTTATCACATATGTAGGTGTTTCTTCTGGCGTAGATGGGTGGACTAATTAGAAGAAACGGAAACGATTCCATAAACGGGCCACACTAGTGGACTCGTCCGAGGAGAGGGGTGTGGGAAAGACAGCCAAGCTGGCGGGAAACACAAACGAGGGGGACACAACATCTGCTTGGCTAGGTTTTTAGGAGGGGTCTTTTCCCCCCGAATCGTCAGGTTATTTTGTCATTCTATGTATGAGATACTACGAAACTCACTCAGAATTATCCAATCAATATCGCTTGCCAGACTGATGTTGCTTGCTAGCCTGCAGGGCATATGACCCGGCAGCTTGGCGTCTTTCCACACCCCTCTCCTCGGGTGAGTCAACTAGCCTGGCCCGTTTATGGAAGCTTTTCCGAAGAAACAATGGTAATGTTCAGTGACAAAAATGACTCACCGTGGGTCCACCATGCAAATTACACTCTCTAGAAAATGCACACACAGTATGTAAAATCTTTCACACTTCTGCGCCAATTTATGTTTGTATTCCTACACAGTGCTCCAGGTTCGGCTTGACAACTTTCTTTCCTGATTATAAATACATATTTCGTATATATACATATTGTAGTCAATATGAAAGTTTTGAAATTACTGTTCTGCATTTTTAAATACCTTTGGCATATACTTCCTACATGGGATTTTTTGGGTTACAACAAAATAAGGATATCCACTCTGTGAATATATTTTGGAATTGTGTGCTACTGATTTGCTTTAATCACGTTGTCCGACCACCGTGTGTGTATGTGTGTGTG
>JAWQFJ010003113.1:55000-67500 GCA_034096865.1 Theodoxus fluviatilis | reverse complement strand
CCCAAACACCCCCCCCCCTCTCTCTCTCTCTCTCTCTCTCTCTCTCTCTCTCTCTCTCTCTCTCTCTGCGTGCGCGTGTATCTGCGTGCTGCGTGAGCATATAATGTATGTGCTGCACGCGGGCTTAAAAATGTGTATGTGCGCGTGCGCGCGTTTGTGTGTGTGTGCATGTCTTTGCACGTGCATGCGTACTTTTGTGTGCCTCGGGTGGACAGGAAATCCTCACACGACTCCCCAGCCTTGCCAAATTTCCGTCCCCTCTTGGTGATCCTAATCTTTCTCTGCGTCTTCGAGGGGAGGATTATGTATCGATTGGACGTGGGGTCGGGGTTTCCGAACGTGCTGGTGTTGACACTGCGTGAGGCCAATTTCTGTTGGAGAATGTCCCCTCCTCCTCACAGGGTACTCCGACTCCCCTTGTTGACAGTGCCAGTTACCTCCAACACCGCCATCGATTTTCTCTCCACATCCAGTGCACGCGGCAAAAAGTGATAAGAGGAAGGAAAGTGGCATCGAGTGGCAGAAACTTGGTTTCTATAATGTCACCTCCCAGGCAAAGCTATATACATCACTTTGACACGATAGGAGGAGGCTGGACTCAGCAATGAAAGAAAATGGATGAGAATGAATGGGAAAATGAAAAAGAAATAGATACAGATGAAAAACAGTCTAGCTAAATAATCTGATTAAGGGAGTCTTACGGAGACATTTCCATTCGTATATCGTTAAAAACGATGGTATCTCCTTCGGTTCACGGTTGCTCAAGGGCATCATCAGAAAACAAGTTGAGTCTGGAATATTTCTGTAGCGCAGCTGCTTTGTAATACTGGTAGTGTTAAAGAAACGTGGATTCCACAAAATTGCCGTCGCTATGGTGCAAAAGGAATTGCACAGTGCACATAAAAAGACTCCAGTAACTGCTACAGGATTTGCCTTGGCAAGGAAGTAATTGGAGGAGGGCCGAAGTCACGTCAGAGGTGTTGAATTCACAAGATTAAGCTCATACATCAGGCAACGGAGTGACGGTCTTGCACTAGACGAGTGTGGTGTGCGGCGTCTTTCTGGTGGCAACGCCGCTGTCCCTGGGAGGACGTGCCTGTTATGGTCACACAGCACGCAACCACGTCTCCGTGCAGCGTGAGTTCCCTGGTGTTCTCTTTCCCCTCTGCATTGCTGTGGTCCACATGGTTCAGGAATCCGCTTCAGAGGCAATCGCACAACTGACTTCCAGAGGAATATGTGCGCCGTAGGGTTATGTCGAAACAGACACTGCTTTGGCCCAGACTCATTTATGTGTGTCAAAGAGACATGCATGTAACTCCTCTATATATACATGTATGCTGTGTATATCTATACCTTCTAATCATGACTACTGCATGTGGCTGAGGCAGCAAGCTGAAGACAAACCCCCGAAGAAGTAGCCTTCCGGGTTTCATTTCCCCACTTTTAACGGAGTAAATAACTGGTTGATTTTGTATCTACTTGAACGCATACAAGCACATGCTCTCGTGTATACACAAACGCACCCGTATACGTACGCACACAGACACAGACACACACACACATACACACGTATGCATGCACACACACATACACACGCATGCACGCACACACACACGCACACACACACACACACACAAACTCGCACGCACACAGTGGTGACACATGTACAAACATCGTCTTCGCACTGGTAGAAGATTGCAACCTGATACGTTCTCACGGTTTCTTCAAGAATAACTGGTTCGTCATTGTAAGCCTTAAGCGCCTTCACGGGTTGGGGTTTTACAGTCGTCGTTGGAGGAAAAACTAAACGTGTACGGAGCCTTGCCTAGGAAGGCCAATCAAAGGTCCATGCCATTTTCATCACCTCACTCGCAAATGCGAACTTATCCGAAGGAAATCATCTCAGCCGTCGGGCCTCTGAGTTTGTCTGACATTTGCTTTTTCTGTTGTTGAATCCAGTAGTCTGGAAATAGGCGATGCAATAAAACTATGTCAAGGATATGTGGTAACCATCCACTGCAGTATTTTCATACTTGTCAAGAACCATTTACCCGACATGTATGCATGCTATTAGCACAGAGCATCACAAGTTTTACATTTTCAAAGTTGTGAATGTTTTCATCAGCAAAGTCACCAATGAATGTATGTATTAGTCAGCAAGACCCCTGGGCATTATGTGCTGAACTAGCATGTGAAAGTTGCCAAGTCCTGAAAGTAGAGAAAACGCATACAGTTTCCACCCTGATGGTCTCCATGCTAGAACTTAGGATTATTTTAATCCTTTTAAGTGGTGCATTATGTTGGCACACAGACAGTTTCTGTATATGACAAGAGCACTATAGAGGCCGACCACAAAAGGACAACAACAGCCACTGAATCGACGCCCGTTTATATACATGGATGATAACGACTTGCAGTTGTAGCATGGTTGCAGTTGGCATCTGACCACCAAAACATAACGTCTACTCTCAGGCGCCTGGTACACAGAGGCCTACTCGGGCATTTACATTCCTGAAAATCGAATCAATTGCCACTAAAGCAGAAGATACGACTCATTGAAAAGGCTATTTTTGTTCAAAGCCTTCCAGTCCCAGATCAATGCCCAACACGCTTCAAAGCGAGACGATAAACAGTTGCACTAGAGAAGCAGGGGAATCGATGACGCCACCAAGAGAAAACCACTGAGAAAGTTCTGCTTCCTTCAAAGGCGTATTCTTTTCAGTGCATAGCTACAACATAAACGAGTCTGCACTAGGAATCCGCGAGGGACTTTGTCCTTCCCCTACTGCATGGGGAACTTCCCAAACCCTGTTTTGTGTTACGGGTTTTCAGCCGTGATAACCTCTTTGTGCAGTCGCGAACGATTTCTACGTATTTGTATTCTTGGGATAACTGTTTAAAATGAGACAGCCCATTTCTTGCGTAGAAAAGACTTTGATTGAAGAAAACTTGTCGTGTTAAATGATCTCTTTAGAGAGATATAATTCGAGATTTTGTGCCCTTTCAAGGTATCACTCACACATACACACACACGCACGCGCGCGCGCGCACGCACACACACACACGCACGCATGCACACACAAACACACACACGCACACATAATAACACACACACGCGCGCGCACACACACACACACCTTGCAGTCATTGAAGCTACCAAGCATTAAATTTGCCTTCATGAACAAACTGCGCTTCACTAGCAGACATCACTACAGATCGAGCTGTCGTAATGAGATTTGGTCGTGGTTTCAAATCCAGGTTAAGCAGTCACGAATGACAGCAGATTTACTTCAGTGACCTCTTGCTTCGTCTCAGTCACGCACTTGCGCGATTCTTACGTCGTCGGTAGAGTTATGGTGAAATGCTGTTGAAACGCACTTTGTGTTGGAAATGTTTGTACTGAGGAGGGCTGGCTGGCTGGAAGAAGTTTTCCAGCAGCCTATTACCCTCTGTGAGCTACGGAAGGTCATTGAGTAAAGGAATCACAGGTTTTGGACAGAGTAAGGGCGAGTCAAACCTCTATTTCCATAGTAATTTGCCTTTGACGAATTGCGTAGAGAGACACTGAGTCTATTCTTACGTGCAGTTTCCATGGGGAACGCGCACTGCATGTGCAATGTGTGCATTGTGATGGCTGAAAAATAGAGGTCACATTGATTTATTTCAACCCCGTTTGTTCGATCTGCCTGAATACGAGAAAGAAAAATGTGTTCCATTCAAAAGCACGGGCACTTGACTGTTTTGGCGAAGAATTTGCCTCCTATACGGTACTCTGCAGGCAGCACGCTTTTTGTGTGCCAACACACTCTTGGGAGATTTCCGTTTTGTGTGTTCCATGTGGCGTGCCTCATCCCGTGGATCAGGTGAGGATTTACTGATGAGTTGTATCTATAAGCATATATTATTATTCCTTTCGAAATTTATCCGAGACAAGATCTGCTTCAGAATGATCAACAACAACAACAACAACAACAACAACAAAAACTCAATCGCATGTTCAAAATAATGCAGCTCACTGAAGAAATAGCACACAAGTATGTTTTTGTTCTATCTACGTTTCCTGTGATAATTGTTTATGTCTATCTGACTTTTTCTTCCTATGAATCTATCATTTTTTTCAGGGTTTTTTTCTGTCTCTCTCTCTCTGGCTCTGTCTCTCTCTCTGTTTCTCTCTCTCTCTCTCTCTCTCTCTCTCTCTCTCTCTCTCTCTGTCTTTCCTCTTTCTCTCCCTTCTTCGTCTCTGTTTTATTATCTCTTTTTTCATTTCCTCTTCTTTCTTTATGTATCCAAAGACGTCGTCTGACAATGAGTCTTTTCCTTACTTGATGGGCGCATTGGTCGGGAAGTTCCAAGATTGAGTCCCTGCCTCGGAATGGATTCCATTAGAGAAGCACTGGTCTCCCATGGCACGGCACCAGGAGACACAGATGGCCGGCTCCAGATCGATGCCAGTAGTATGTGGGTCACGTGCAACCAGAGGGGAGGGGATAATGGCACCAAGACCCCGCTACCCTACCAGTCCAATATGGCCGCCGCCCAGACACCTCCTCTGACGTCAAGGACCATCCTCGCGAACGTCATCGTCCCGGCTTGGCTGTGAAGCTTGACGCAAGAAGCGCTGTGAGATGTCTGTGCGATGAATGAGAAATGTAACACCGACTTCAGGGCGACAGTTCATAGACATGGGAATGGATGAGAGAATGGAAGGGATGAGAGAGGACGGTAGGGGGATGAAAGGAGACAGCTTGATGGATCTCGGTGTCGGAAGACAAAGATGTAGGAATAAAAGCATCAAACGGAATAAAGGTTTTGCGAGTGAGTAAATCGGAGACAGAGGAAGGGAAGCCAGCGGTGAGATTGGTGGTGTGTTATCTGTAAAAATGATTACTTACTGTTGTATGAGATGTTGATTGACGAACAGAAAGACAGACCGGTTTACACAAGCACTCTCACACACACACACGCGCGCGCGCGCGCGCGCGCACGCACGCACGCAGGCATGCATGCATATAAACGCACACGCACGCACATACACATATGCTCATACACACATGCACACACACGCATGCGCTCGCTCGCACGCACACACAAACACACACAGGGACAGTTTGACAAGCATGCAGACGAGCGTGACAGCAGAAAGACGGGTATGGGGCAGGATAAAACAAATGAGGATAGTTTTCCTCCATGACGTGCTTAAAGCTGATGAACACATAATTATATAGCTACTGAGCTCAAATGACCATCTTTTATCCAATATAAACAATCACCATTAAAGCTGAGAAACAAACTGTATGCACTGAAACCTAACATCAGTCAATATGAGCAATCCATACGGTTATATCCGCCGCACTCTTGGACATGAAAAATGGCAAACTTGATAAAACTGGAACATACCATGGATGTGCACGTCTTTGGATGTCACGACATCATCATCACCACCACCACCACCACCACCACCACCACCACCACTACCACCACCACCACCACCACCATCACCAGCATCATCATCATCATCATCATCATCATCATCATCATCATCATCATCATCATTGTCAACACTATCATCATTATTATCATACACACTGATGATGGCATAACGTTTTGTTTGGAAAAACACAAATGCGTGCAAACAAATATACGAAACAAAGGATCAAACACAAACAAAGTCACACTGCTGACTGACGAAAGAAGGCCTGGAAAGCTGCCAAGCCTAAAACTGCATGTTTTGCCGAAACGTCATGCATGTAGCGTGATGTCTTTTGGAACAGCGTGAGAATTAGGCAATGTGTCTCACTAACATGGAAGCAAGAACTTGTCAGACCGGAAATGGACCTTTTTTCAGTTGGCACCTCGAGGGTGACACGTCCCCGAATACGATGACGTAGTTGGACACGTCAGAAGCAACTTGCCCTCGGCAGTGTCCTGTCTCAAACATCAGGGACAACCATCATGGCTGATGGTCCGTGTAGGGAAGATAATTGCTGTAATCTCACGTGATCGAGTCTGGGGTCTTGGTGTGTGTCTCGCTTTCCAGTCGGAGTGCATTGCCTTCCAGCCGTTTCTCCACAGAAAAGTAGCACCCCGTTGAGCTGACACGTGTTCTTCAGAATGGGTAGGCATTTGGCACAGCAGAGTTTCGCAAGGTGTTTTCATGGTGGTTGTGCATAAATCATTACATGGCACGGATAATGTGGGGTTCAGTAGCGGAAATGGACGGGAAAAAGAAGGATTATGGCGCCAGAAGGGAAATTGACAGTGCCAGAGCAGACAGGGCCATCGCTTTTGTGCCCTTTCCGGTCACATCATATAATTGCAGATCAAATGCGCACGCAATTTTATGGATGAGATTGATGTCAGACAAGTGCAGCTTAATGTCTAGAATGTGACAAGCAATCATATATGAAGGAAGGATCTTCTCAACTCTGTCATTTTGAAAGCTTTTGGTTTGGGAATAAATTGTGATGGGGTCCATTTGGCCGAATTTCTACGCATGCAGGGCAGTATCGAGGCGATCAGCACGGCCCGTTGGTCAGACACCCAAACCAGTTTTAGGAACCCCTGGAACGATCCTCGGGCAAATCCACGACACGTGCGGTGTAAAGGGCGCTACATCCATAGCGATCAGGGTTGATACATATCCCCTTCCCCATCCCTTCCCCTTGTATTGGATATATGCACACGTACCGGAACATATAGACTAAAATTATCCACATGAAGGATCATAATTATAAACATAATAGACGCGTTGGCGTTGTTGTTGTGACCTTTCTTGGAGGTCGTTGTTGTAACCATTGCTGTCTACAGGGCATTGATTTGATTTAATCAGTGTTACGCATTTAATATACATGTTAGTATGGAAACAATCTCACAGTAGCGCAAACTGTTTTCCGTCACTATTCGCAACATCCTGAACGATGCCTCTTTCACCGCCCTACACATTTCGATATTAGGATCACAATGATAACTGTCTTCTTTCTTCTTTCAGGCCATGCAAATGGGGTCAACATCGTAGACACAGATCCTGAAGGTTGCGTGGACCAGTCCATAACAGTCTACTGCCCTGCACACTTCTCCCACGGAGGACGTTATCATGCACAGGAGACGCCAGAAAGACAACTGCATTCACCTGACCGTCGCCACTTCAAGAACAGACGTCTATTGACTGTCGTCTTTGGTTGAAGGCAGCTTATGTGTCGTTTTGGTTTCTGGTGGTAGACATTTGACGTTGTCCTCAAGCTGCTAACTTTCTCCTCTTGACCATTTGTTCTGCAGTTTCTCCTGTCAATGAGTCTTCGTACGGTAGCAACAACAGAACAACCGTATGCTTTGTGTTCGTTGAATGAGCAAGATTCCGCAAATTGTGTTCGCAACGATAATGTTTGAACCAGAACGTGTTTGCAAGAGCCAAATTATATACTTGATGACATGTGTGAAAAGTAACACATTACAAGAAAGTGAGTGTCGTTGGTACAAAAGTATTTGGAGAGGTTATGCACGATACGTCGATGTTCTATGAGGAAGTTCCTACCCCATTTGGACAAGAATCCACACTGTCTCCGAGGGGACGAATATGCCTAGAGTTCTCTCAAGTGCAGCCTTCTCATACTCAGCGGATTGTCAATTCCCTGTATCTTAGAAAAGCAGTTTAGAAGCATGCTGTGCCTGGCATAATAAACACTGAACTATTGATTCACACTGGAGCAAACGAAGTCCATTCAACCCCATCTTGCATCCATGAGCTGCTAGTAGTGGTGAACTGAGGTTTGTTTTAAATAAACCGACTGCGTCAGTTCATCCATCGTGTACGCTCCTATACGAATATTTGACCACGCATAACTTTTTTGCGCAAAGTAAGGGGGGAAAGTACTGTGCTGGAAGTGTTTGCACGCCCTGCTTGTCTCCAAACGATTTCGGAACAAGCCGGAAGCTTCACTGGCCATTCTGAGCAACTTCCCATCATACTTGTTTCGTGCGCAACCGCCTTAGTCCCTTGAAGAAGTCAGTGTAGAGTCATAAAACGTGTTTATGGGCAAGGTCAGCAATTAAGTTCCAGGAAGGAATGCTGCACGAATTAGCCATATTTAACGAACTTTTTTTTCAATTTTAGAACTCAGAGAGTGTTTAGCTATTGACGTCAGAAAGCTGAAAAAGCGTCGGATTTCTTCGATCGGCGAGTGAACCCTGCTGCACAAGCATCGTGTGTTCGCCGTGCCGCAAACGCGGACAAAGCACCCTGCTGGATTTATTGACATTGCGGTTTCCACAAGCTGACTCCTTGCAAAGCTTGATTTCCCGAGAGAGAAATCCTGGACGTCTCCCTCGTCGATTGTTGTTTACCTTTCACTCCGGAGTGCACCGCTAAGAAAACAGAACTGAAACCAACCGTATGTTTTCATAAAATTGGGTGTGTACAAACCACCGTAAAAACCCAATAAATGAACTAGGAAATGTATGGATGTGAGAAGGACAACACTTTGCTTCTTTTCTCCCAATCAACTTACTTGTGCATTTGGTTCTGAAAACATGTCAAGGTGAAGAAAGACCAACAAGACGGACTTTACGCAGAGGAGCAAGACCTGTCTTTCTCATAGTCTCCGGCATTGCAGGCTTCACTGGATTGATTATTCAGGAGCTGCTCTCGCTCATTAGAACCGAGGTGTCGACCTACAGTGGCGGCTGGATGTTCCTCCTCCAGACATTACTTCCTGAATTGCACTCGACGAACGAACAGCCGCAGTTACACTGAGGAACCAGAAGCTTTCGAAAGGCCATGGTGGCAAATTGCACATTGCAATCTGCAGCGACACGTAATTTTGTTTCAGGTCCCAAAGGGCAAAGATTATGGTGAAGAACATGCAAGACCCCAACCGTAACAACCCTTGTCTGTTGTACATTCACACTGTATCTCTTCTCAGCACGTGCACCGTCTTTAAAGGTAACACTCATTGCAACTGCAACGTGCTGGCAAACACGTTGCAAAGGTGGTGAAGCACGTTCAAATCCCAGACAGCAACAAGACTTGTCTAGTGCACATTCGCACATTATCTTTTCTCATCATACCCGCTGCCAGCAAGCACACCACACATAGTAAGATCAGCGTGTCGGCAAAGACATCACGATGACCAACGACAGCTTCATCAACATTCTTCGGGACTGCGTACGGCCGCTCCAGAAAACGGCCAATAACGTCAGCAACTCGACCGGCGTCCGAAACCAGACGGACGAGAACGAGAACGGTGCTGTCATTTACATCATCACCGTGCTCACGTTCTATTCGTTGGGCGTGGTGGTTATGATCATCCAGTACCTCAAGACAGAGAAGAAGGACCTGGAGGAGGAGGCCACGCTGGACACCTTCTTCAAGCACATGCCCAACAAGAAGATGGAGGAGGAGCACCGGGTCAATAAAGTTGCTATCAGGGCATTCCACACTCTCACCTCCATTTCCTACGACGACGACGAGCTGGACGATCTTCCGAATCGGTCCCTCCTTGTGACAGATTTATGACATGAGGCGTTCGCTCTTGAACCTCTGCTGAGCCAAGAGCTTGAACAACGTAGCCTGCCGGACTTTGAATTATAGTTTGGAGAATTAAGAATTGTTAATTGCAAGATGGAACACTGTTTGCGAGTGCGCAGTGTCAGCGACCTGTGCATTGACAAAGGGAAGAGAACAAACAAATCAGGGCAATGTTGTGCGTCTCATTCGGATCTTCATTACTGATAAAGATTTGCAGACAGCCCCTGTAGAACATTTGATAACAAGATGCCTTCCATCTGCCAGTAAACTGAAAAACTACAGCCAAAATCATGCTGAAAAAAGCGAGAACTTGAGAACTGCATCGAGGAAATGGTCTGGGATGGATGCAAATGGCAGCATGAGAACGGAATATGGGGGAAAAGCTTTTAGAAATTCAGGCCATGTTGGCAAGGCGGAAATGACATTGACAGAGACGTCTCCTCTCGGAAATGAAGCAGCTAGACTCGCTCGTAGATGAAAGTTGTCCCACTGACCAGTGTTGTCGTCACACTGTCATAAAATCTGCGCGTTAATTATCGACGAGTTGAGTGTAGGCTTGCATACATGGTGTCGTTACCAGTAGCCAGATCACGTACTTTTCGTAACTGTGCATATGTGGCAGGCTGCAACGTCAGGAGGGACAGGGAATGTCTTAGAATGTACATATAATAATGGGGTGATGATTTTTGCCGAAAAAGCTTTGCAATGAGAAATTGTTAACGAATGCGAAAGTGAAGTTATGTGGATGGAAAGGTGTATCAAATTCTAATACGTCACTATGAAATAAGTTCTCCGGTTTTGCTTGTTCTGTCTTGGAGCCATAATTATGATGCATTTGTTTGTCCGTTTATACTTGTATTTTATTTCAACGGAGAATGGGGGGAAATGATGATGAATTTGAAAAGCCATTTTACTGCTGCTTGTTTTATGGACAAATAAATCCTCGTGTGAGAGGACTAGGAATTTTATGAATTCACAGGTCACGCTTTTTTGATGCATTAAATATGTTGGGGATATACAGAACTGATTCACTTGTCCGATTTCGTCTTCAGTAATACGATTATTAACCATATTTATTGTTTTGGAATTACTTACGCCTAAATATCCAATGATATGCTTGTGTATTGCGTATTTCCTCTAAACTAACCAGATAGTGTTATGTTTGTCACGTTTGTGTGAATTCTTTCGTAAGCGTATAAGGCATGATGATATGTCACAGAAAACACTGTATCATTTGGCATTTAAAAAGTAATGTTTCCAGCTTTAATTAGCTATGCTGTTTGAATATTTCTAAGTAAATGCAAAACTGAACAATCCGTAAGGTTAAAAAAAGTATCATTACCTGAAAGCTGGTACTTTTTCACTGTAATATATTTTCACACTATTTTCCTCAGCCACAAATGGATATTTTAAACCCAAATTGTACATATTGCAAATGTTCTGCTTTTGCTGCTGTTCTTTGTGATGACATAATATCTGTTTCGAACTCTAGCATGACTCATTATTTTCCACTCGTGGAAAAGTTATTCGATACATAACCTAGAATAGATACACTGATGATGATTCTGTCAACGTGTTTTTCAAATGGCTTGTTATTTCATAAATAAAAACTTCACAACATTAAGGTTTTAATTTGATGAGTGGCTTTGAATATTTCTGTTTCGAATGAATTTAGAGAGGACTTCTTTCTACTGTTTAACATATTTTCTTTTAAAGGAATCGTCATTGTGATGCTTGTTATTCAGTGCAACAATGTTGATTTACATATCAGCGCCATATCATGAAAAGGCAAGACTACATTTCAACCAAAAACTGTCAGATGAAAACAGTCAATCAGCCCTCATATTGTATAAATATTATCTGCTATTTCTCAAAAGACGTACATCGTACGTTTTCGTGTCATAATGATATATTTTCTAATATTTCATGTATGAAGACCCATTTATCGATTGTAATATATGATTAATAAACTTTTTTAAATAAGCAAACTCATGAGTGTTTCATTCTTCTGCCTCCAGTGTATGTGTCGCATTAATGTGCACTGTGAATATGCTTGAATAGCATCTCTGTGATCCTTGAGGGAGTCGGCAAACTTTCATGTTGACAAAGAATGAATATAGCCACTGCAATGCAATGTTCACTCCAACACGAATATGTGCATTCCTTGATTGTAGATGTAAGGCAGCGCCTTCAGGTGTAAAAACATGCTTCCAAGTTCTTGAGACCGTTTATTTGTTCTGATTAGTCTTACTTTAGATCATCAGTCATTCTGTCCTTCCTCCAACCATGAGACTGAGAGTTCATCGTTTCACTACAGAAGCTCTACTTTCGTCGAGAACATCCAAGGAACAAATCCATCGTCTCTTCGCTTCCTTCTCTACTGCTTTGCCTCGCAGAAGTCTTGTGGTGGTCCTGCGCATTGTGGCGTGACAGCTGCGGCGTCTACGCACCCCGTCACTCGCTCTACCAGCAGTCTGCGCATCTCGTTTGTCACTTCCGCCCGCCTCTGCTGTGCCTTTCGAAGCGGCGGGCTGACGGGTGCAGAATGCCCGTGGGACACCACACTCCCGTCTCCAAGGACGCCATCAGCATCACAGCTACTCCCTCTCGGAGCTCTTTCCATTTGCTTGGAGAATCAGCCACTTCGGGAATGACAGAAGGGGTGGCGAGAGTAATTTCCTTGGAATGCGAGGAGGATGAAATGGCGGCTTGCTTGTGGATGCTTTGGGCATCTAGTCCTTGCCCGTGATGGAGACAGTGTCTAATGCAGGGTACTTCATCCAGATTTGCCAGAGACGGACCGAGGTGTCCCTTGACGGTGGAATCGGACAGTAATTCCTGCCATGCCTCTCAAGGAAATGGCCTCCTCTGCGCAGCACTACCGTTGGCGTGCATGCACTCGAGCTGCCCATCTTAGTTGGTACGAAACCAAAGGACTTCAGAGATGCTTACAGCCGATGAAGCTTGATCAGGG
>JAWQFJ010003113.1:30000-47500 GCA_034096865.1 Theodoxus fluviatilis | reverse complement strand
GGATATGTGTCTGTGTGCACTTTCAGTATGGATATGTGTCTGTGTGCACTTTCAGTATGGATAAGTGTCTGTGTGCACTTTCAGTATGGATAAGTGTCTGTGTGCACTTTCAGTATGGACATGTGTCTGTGTGCACTTTCAGTATGGATATGTGTCTGTGTGCACTTTCAGTATGGATATGTGTCTGTGTGCACTTTCAGTATGGATATGTGTCTGTGTGCACTTTCAGTATGGATAAGTGTCTGTGTGCACTTTCAGCAGGGAAAAGTGTCTGTTGTGGGGTACATTCCTCCTCTGACAATCGCCTGATCCTGTTTGACGAGGGGATTTGAAGAGTTCTCTTGTCATCCCAACTTTTCCCTCGTGATTCTCCATGTCCAGGTCCCTATGGGTGGGCCATGTCCAGGTCCCTATGGGTGGACCATGTCCAGGTCCCTATGGGTGGGCCATGTCCAGGTCCCTATGGGTGGGCCATGTCCAGGTCCCTATGGGTGGGCCATGTGTGGGTCCCTATGGGTGGGCCATGTCCAGGTCCCTATGGGTGGGCCATGTCCAGGTCCCTATGGGTGGGCCATGTCCAGGGCCCTATGGGTGGGCCATGTCCAGGGCCCTATGGGTGGGCCATGTCCAGGGCCCTATGGGTGGGCCATGTCCAGGTCCCTATGGGTGGGCCATGTCCAGGTCCCTATGGATGGACCATGTCCAGGGCCCTATGGGTGGGCCATGTCCAGGTCCCTATGGGTGGGCCATGTCCAGGTCCCTATGGGTGGGCCATGTCCAGGTCCCTATGGGTGGGCCATGTCCAGGTCCCTATGGGTGGGCCATGTCCAGGTCCCTATGGGTGGGCCATGTCCAGGTCCCTATGGGTGGGTCATGTCCAGGGCCCTATGGGTGGGCCATGTCCAGGGCCCTATGGGTGGGTCATGTCCAGGGCCCTATGGGTGGGCCATGTCCAGGTCCCTATGGGTGGGCCATGTCCAGGTCCCTATGGGTGGGCCATGTCCAGGTCCCTATGGGTGGGCCATGTCCAGGGCCCTATGGGTGGGTCATGTCCAGGTCCCTATGGGTGGGCCATGTCCAGGTCCCTATGGGTGGGTCATGTCCAGGGCCCTATGGGTGGGCCATGTCCAGGGCCCTATGGGTGGGCCATGTGTGGGTCTTTATGGGTGGGCCATGTCCAGGTCCCTATGGGTGGACCATGTTCAGGGCCCTATGGGTGGGCCATGTGTGGGTCCCTATGGGTGGGTCATGTCCAGGTCCCTATGGGTGGGCCATGTCCAGGGCCCTATGGGTGGGCCATGTCCAGGGCCCAATGGGTGGGCCATGTGTGGGTTCCTATGGGTGGGCCATGTGTGGGTCCCTATGGGTGGGCCATGTCCAGGTCCCTATGGGTGGGCCATGTCCAGGTCCCTATGGGTGGACCATGTCCAGGTCCCTATGGGTGGGCCATGTCCAGGTCCCTATGGGTGGGCCATGTCCAGGGCCCTATGGGTGGGTCATGTCCAGGTCCCTATGGGTGGGCCATGTCCAGGTCCCTATGGGTGGGTCATGTCCAGGGCCCTATGGGTGGGCCATGTCCAGGGCCCTATGGGTGGGCCATGTGTGGGTCTTTATGGGTGGGCCATGTCCAGGTCCCTATGGGTGGACCATGTTCAGGGCCCTATGGGTGGGCCATGTCCAGGGCCCTATGGGTGGGTCATGTCCAGGGCCCTATGGGTGGGCCATGTCCAGGTCCCTATGGGTGGGCCATGTCCAGGTCCCTATGGGTGGGCCATGTCCAGGTCCCTATGGGTGGGCCATGTGTGGGTCCCTATGGGTGGGCCATGTCCAGGTCCCTATGGGTGGGCCATGTCCAGGTCCCTATGGGTGGGTCATGTCCAGGTCCCTATGGGTGGGCCATGTCCAGGTCCCTATGGGTGGGTCATGTCCAGGGCCCTATGGGTGGGCCATGTCCAGGGCCCTATGGGTGGGTCATGTCCAGGGCCCTATGGGCGGGCCATGTCCAGGTCCCTATGGGTGGGCCATGTCCAGGTCCCTATGGGTGGGCCATGTCCAGGTCCCTATGGGTGGGCCATGTCCAGGGCCCTATGGGTGGGTCATGTCCAGGTCCCTATGGGTGGGCCATGTCCAGGTCCCTATGGGTGGGTCATGTCCAGGGCCCTATGGGTGGGCCATGTCCAGGGCCCTATGGGTGGGCCATGTGTGGGTCTTTATGGGTGGGCCATGTCCAGGTCCCTATGGGTGGACCATGTTCAGGGCCCTATGGGTGGGCCATGTGTGGGTCCCTATGGGTGGGTCATGTCCAGGTCCCTATGGGTGGGCCATGTCCAGGGCCCTATGGGTGGGCCATGTCCAGGGCCCAATGGGTGGGCCATGTGTGGGTTCCTATGGGTGGGCCATGTGTGGGTCCCTATGGGTGGGCCATGTCCAGGTCCCTATGGGTGGGCCATGTTCAGGTCCCTATGGGTGGGCCATGTCCAGGTCCCTATGGGTGGGCCATGTCCAGGGCCCTATGGGTGGGCCATGTCCATGGCCCTATGAGTGGGCCATGTCCAGGGCCCTATGGGTGGGCCATGTCCAGGTCCCTATGGGTGGGCCATGTCCAGTTCCCTATGGGTGGGCCATGTCCAGGGCCCTATGGGTGGGCCATGTCCAGGGCCCTATGGGTGGGCCATGTTCAGGGCCTATGGGTGGGCCATGTCCAGGGCCCTATGGGTGGGTCATGTCCAGGGCCCTATGGGTGGGCCATGTTCAGGTCCCTATGGGTGGACCATGTCCAGGTCCCTATGGGTGGGCCATGTCCAGGTCCCTATGGGTGGGCCATGTGTGGGTCCCTATGGGTGGGCCATGTCCAGGGCCCTATGGGTGGGTCATGTCCAGGTCCCTATGAGTGGGCCATGTGTGGGTCCCTATGGGTGGGCCATGTGTGGGTCCCTATGGGTGGGCCATGTCCAGGGCCCTATGGGTGGGAGACTAGAACAGACCCACCGCGTCTCCCCACGCGATTCGTAAAAGGCAAATAAGTAGGGAAATATATACTGGATTTGCTGTAGGGAAATATATATTGGATTTGCTGTAACTCAACCCAGTCCCAGTGATTTTGTAGTCAATAAGCTTTCATTTGTACGTTCATTTATTCATTCCCCATTTTTCAAAACGTTCTAATGTGTTGCATCTCTCTTCGAAAGTTTATTTACCTGCAGTAATGATCTTGACAAAAGATCGAAATTGAAGAATCTGCAGGACAGCCTCTAGTCCTGTTTCGAAGTCACTTTTTCTTGATAGAGCTTACACTGGAATGATCACGACGAAGAAAAATGTCATGGTGCTTCCTTTTATATAGCGTCTTTTGTCCACTGAAGGTGCTCAAACTATAAATTTGTATGCCCTGGTTATTGTACCGCTCTGCCACATCACAGCTCATGGGAGGCGCTAAAGAAGGCTGCGAATGAATATGTAAACTCTCATGACCGTTCACATCAGCTCTCACGGTAGGATAGGCGGTTGAATGAATGGATGAGTGGATGGATGGATGGATGGATGGATGGATGGATGGATGGATGGATGGATGGATGGATGGGTGAGTGGATGGATGGATGGATGGATGATGGATGGATGGATGGATGAATGGATGATGGATGGATGATGGATGGATGGATAGATAGATGAAGGATAGATGGGTGATAGAGTGAGTGGGTGGGCGGGTGGGTGGGTGGGTGGGTGGCTGGCTGGCTGGTTGGCTGGCTGGATGAATACTTGAGGTCTATTGACTTTGGCAGGCTGTGAAAGGTCCTGGACTGCTCAAAACACTTGCGTTGGAGTACGATGGGTGCAGGCTCTCTTTCCCGCCGATCCACAGGAGGATCACACGGGCAGAGCCGAGTGTTACGGTACAGAGCCGAGTGTTACGGCACAGAGCCGAGTGTTGCGGTACAGAGCCAGCTGTTACGGTACAGAGCCGAGTGTTGCGGTGCAGAGCCGATTGTTACGGTACAGAGCCGAGTGTTGCGGTGCAGAGCCGAGTGTTGCGGTACAGAGCCGAGTGTTGCGGTGCAGAAACGAGTGTTGCGGTACAGAGCCGGCTGTTACGGTACAGAGCCGAGTGTTGCGGTGCAGAGCCGAGTGTTACGATACAGAGCCGAGTGTTGCGGTACAGAGCCGAGTGTTGCGGTACAGAGCCGAGTGTTGCGGTACAGAGCCGAGTGTT
This sequence comes from Theodoxus fluviatilis, assembly GCA_034096865.1. Taxonomy (NCBI): domain Eukaryota; kingdom Metazoa; phylum Mollusca; class Gastropoda; order Cycloneritida; family Neritidae; genus Theodoxus; species Theodoxus fluviatilis. The sequence continues at coordinate 43,293 of JAWQFJ010003113.1, read as the reverse complement.
GCGGTGCAGAGCCGAGTGTTGCGGTACAGAGCCGAGTGTTACGGCACAGAGCCGAGTGTTGCAGTGCAGAACCGAGTGTTACGGCACAGAGCCGAGTGTTGCAGTGCAGAGCCGAGTGTTGCGGTGCAGAGCCGAGTGTTGCGGTACAGAGCCGAGTGTTGCGGTGCAGAACCGAGTGTTACGGCACACAGCCGAGTGTTGCGGTGCAGAGCCGAGTGTTGCGGTGCAGAGCCGAGTGTTGCGGTGCAGAGCCGAGTGTTGTGGTGCAGAACCGAGTGTTACGGTACAGAGCCGAGTGTTACAGTACAGAGCCGAGTGTTGCGGTGGAGAGCCGAGTGTTACGGTACAGAGCCGAGTGTTGCGGTACAGAGCCGAGTGTTACGGTACAGAGCCGAGTGTTGCGGTGCAGAGCCGAGTGTTGCGGTACAGAGCCGAGTGTTGCGGTGCAGAGTCGAGTCCTCATCATGCAGCAGAGTTTAGACGGCTGTCTCGGCGTCTTGCCGAGCCCGGCGCTCTCCATTTGCAACGTAAGCTGCTCACCCGATAACCCAGGATGAAAAGTTCAGGTTCAAACATTGGACATCAGGAGTTGTCGATCATGATAGTTCTTGAAGCTACTGAGGTCATCGGCTTAAAAAAAAGTTTGTCTGTACTAGTGTTCCACAATGATTAGGGCGGGGTTCAATTTATAGTAGAAACGTCGTGCTTTTTCGCTGTTTCCCCCGTTGCTTGAATGTGTGTATGGACAGTAAATCTGCATGTACGGTCTTTTTTCAATGCTCCAACAGTTGTCGCTTGTGGTCAGCGGGGACGGCGTGTGAATCTTTCGAAACTGCGTTCATTCCAGAGTTCGGTCTTTAGCAAGCTGCTTGACTTTCGTTGGGGCTCTCCATTCTAGAGTAAAAACTAGATAGCTATGAGGCCTGAAGTGGAAATTAACGACTGCCAAATGCTGTAAGTGTACCTGCACCCTGGATGTATGCTCACCGAGGAATTGTATGCTCACCAAGGAATTGCATGCTCACCTAGGAGTTGTATGCTCACCAAGGAGTTGTATGCTCACCAAGGAATTGTATGCTCACCGAGGAGTTGTAAACTCACTAAGGAGTTGTAAACTCACTAAGGAGTTGCATGCTCACCAAAGAGTTGCATGCTCACCAAGGAGTTGTATGCTCACCGAGGAATTGCATGCTCACCAAGTAATTGTATGCTCACCAAGGAGTCGCATGCTCACCAAGGAGTCGCATGCTCACCAAGGAGTTGCATGCTCACCAAGGAGTTGCATGCTCACCAAGGAGTCGCATGCTCACCAAGGAGTCGCATGCTCACTTAGGATATAAATGCTCACCAAGGAGTTGCTTGCTCACCAAGTAATTGCATGCTCACCAAGGAGTCGCATGCTCACCAAGGAGTTGCATGCTCACCAAGGAGTTGTATGCTCACCAAGGAGCTGCATGCTCACCAAGGAGTTGCATGCTCACCAAGGAGTTGCATGCTCACCAAGGAGTCGCATGCTCACTAAGGAGTCGCATGCTCACTAAGGAGTCGCATGCTCACTTAGGATATAAATGCTCATCAAGGTGTTGCTTGCTCACCAAGTAATTGCATGCTCACCAAAGAGTCGCATGCTCACCAAGGAGTTGTATGCTCACCGAGGAATTGCATGCTCACCAAGTAATTGTATGCTCACCAAGGAGTCGCATGCTCACCAAGGAGTTGCATGCTCACCAAGGAGTTGCATGCTCACCAAGGAGTCGCATGCTCACCAAGGAGTTGCATGCTCACCAAGGAGTTGCATGCTCACCAAGGAGTTGCATGCTCACCAAGGAGTCGCATGCTCACCAAGGAGTCGCATGCTCACTTAGGATATAAATGCTCACCAAGGAGTTGCTTGCTCACCAAGTAATTGCATGCTCACCAAGGAGTCGCATGCTCACCAAGGAGTTGCATGCTCACCAAGGAGTCGCATGCTCACCAAGGAGTCGCATGCTCACTTAGGATATAAATGCTCACCAAGGAGTTGCTTGCTCGCCAAGTAATTGCATGCTCACCAAGGAGTAGCATGCTCACCAAGGAGTTGCATGCTCACCAAGGAGTCGCATGCTCACCAAGGAGTTGCATCTCGCTAAGGAGTTGCATGCTCACCAAGGAGTTGCATGCTCACCAAGGAGTTGCATGCTCACCAAGGAGTCGCATGCTCACTAAGGAGTTGCATGCTCACCAAGGAGTTGCATGCTCACCAAGGAGTCGCATGCTCACTAAGGAGTCGCATGCTCACTTAGGATATAAATGCTCACCAAGGTGTTGCTTGCTCACCAAGTAATTGCATGCTCACCAAGGAGTAGCATGCTCACCAAGGAGTTGCTTGCTCACCAAGGAGTCGCATGCTCACTAAGGAGTTGCATGCACACTTAGGAGATAAATGCTCACCAAGGACTTGAAAAGTGTTGCAATGACATGTTCCCCTCTCACAAGGGGGGTGCAAATCTACCGTTGGAGTACCCCTCGGTGTGTGAAAAAATTGCAATGTAGAAACAAGTATATTGGACTTGATTCGCTGCCTCTTTAAGTCATTTGTTAGCCAAGTGTATTTTTAAAGAAGGCTATGGATGCATCCTTTTCTATATGTTGCTAGCACTCAATTCCGTCTCGCCACCTTGACCTTAGATACTAACATTTAAGTTCAAATAACGTGTATGTACGTGCATTTGCCCCCCACCCCCCACCCCACCTCCACCCCTCCCCCCACCTCCTCCCCCCCCCCCCCACCACCACCCCTCCCCCCACCTCCACCCCCATTTTGAATGCATGAAGTAAAATTATAATTGTCAGGTGTTCTGTCACAATGTGTGTTGGTAGTTTCTCCCTTTGTAAATGTCCAGCGATCGTATGATGTTCGACCTTTGTTATATTAGATAAATACCTGTATTATCAATGTAAGAAAACCTTGCAATAAATCACATGCAACATAAGTGCACAGTTCTATAGTTGCTAAGAGCAGCCATACAAAACTTATTCAAGAAAGTAATACCCAACAATAGGTCAAGTTCAATGCTTTATTGTGGGTGTTCGATACAGAAACACTACATGTTAAAAGGAACAAACTATTGTATTCACAATTTATCACCACGACACCTAGTGAGAAAAATGGGAAGTACATCCTCCGGAGTATAGTAAACGATAGCGTCCTTCAGAGAAAAGGAGTGACTACATCGTAGACTCCGAACTACACTACTCACCACTTCATAGGCACACATACAAGAAACGACAAGATGATGACATGATTCTAAAAATGCATGATCTGTTGAAAATGAATGGAAAACAACACAGTGCTGATACTCGAAATCCACGCAGTGGCATTTCACATGACGATGACATATCCTCCACAAAAATGCAAGCATATGATGTGAACATACACAACAAACAAATCTGCATAAATCAACTAAAGATTGGAGTGCTGATCAATGTAGTTGTTTCCAAAACGACCGCAGGGTCACGATGACCTATGAGATGGAATGACCTTCCCACCCCCTGACATGGCCCTGGGTGAAACCGTCAGACTCTTTGCCAGGCAAAAACCACTGTTGTGAATACCGACAGTTTCAGCCTGCACGCAATCTCAAATCAACAGGAGTCCATGTCATTCCATGGAGGAGGTCAACATTACTCAAGCAACACAAGGATGACTGAACACAGCACCGATCATCACAATGCACCTACGACAAACACAAATAGACAACATTTACGGCCCCTGCGACCTTGACCTTGAAGCAAGGTCAAGTCACTATGTATGTTTTTGACGCCTTGTCATCATACACCATCATGCCAAATAGGGTGTTGATAGACTTAATAGTCTCCGAGAAAAATCCAACGTTAAAGATTTTTTACGGACGACAGGACGCCCGGACGCCCGGACGGACGACACGGGTGAGTACATAGACTCACTTTTGCTTCGCATGTGAGTCAAAAAGCAACCATGGTTAGCTGGCAACTGTTCAAACCACCAACTCTCTATTTTCCTCCTGAATGCTGTCACGTGCATTACACAGTGCAGATTCAGAGAACTAGACTTCCACGTGTATCAGTAGTTTTGCATATGACCTCGATGGAAGATGTTAAGGGAAACGTTTTTCCTCTTCAGCCATGATTAAAATGATTACGTCGCTGCCTGTACACCATCACTCACAGAAGGATTTGAGCAATACGAAAATCAACAGCCTAGCTAGCATTCTTTACGTTTTCATGCCAAGTTTGTGGACTGCTTTGGAGATGTTAGCCCTTTTATCGCTTTCTGCACTCTTAGTCACCACCAGTACACCCGGAAATGATCGTCAAGCAACGCCTCTGCAAAACCGAGTCCACATTTTGTCTGAATACGACACGTATTCCCTATTTGGTTGAACAAAGACGGTTCCGACAACACGTCTCAACATGTGGATCAGCTACAAGTTGGGACACGCACTTCGGCGACGCTTCTGGACACGAGAAGCTCAAGTTCACGTGACATGTCTGTGTCACTGCAACGAACGGCTGTTGAACGTTGGATGGAAGCCTGGCACTGCGTGAGTGCTCCACGTGCTGGCAGGACGGCCGAAAGATCGATGGTGCCTTGCATCCAGGAGCGCCACAAACTAACTCTGTTCTTTAAGAACTAGCTTTCCAACGAGCCGTCCCGTAATTCTATGATATTGCCATAAATGATAAAACTTGGCGTCAGCAGATGTTGATGCAAGAACATTGCGTCTTAAAACATTCACATTCTGCCGTATGAAGAATGAACATAAAGGTGTTTTTATTGGTTTTTATGATGCTGACATACATACTGTAATGGTATAAATCTAAATAGTAAAACTATGAGGTTCAGTCCAATTAAATGGTTTGCACACTAAATGAATTTGAAGTTTTAGCCGATTAAACAAGAGAACTCTCCAAAATAGTGTTGAGCACCACAAATATATCAAGTCATATAATAATACCAATACAAACATGTAAAAGGCGCCAAACATATGTCATTAACAAAATCAATTAGGTTCATCATTATATTCCTCAGTCTGCTAATTACGATGGGTGTTCTGTAAAAACAATTAAGTGCAGTATACACAGAGATCCTTCATGACAGATTTTAAAGTCCACTCTAATGCCATATTGCAATCTTTCAACTTGTTAGACAGTAGAGGCTCTGAGACAGCTAATCCAAAAACCAACACAGGAGTACAAAACCAAGTAGTTCTTCTACTACACATAGACCGGTCGACTATTCACGAGGCTGCAACAGACTAGAGCAGAGTTGCGCGCCGTCACTTCCCCAAAACGTCCTCAACAGACTAGAGCAGAGTAGCGCGCCGTCACTTCCCCAAAACGTCCTCAACAGACTAGAGCAGAGTTGCGCGCCGTCACTTCCCCCAAACGTCCTCCATTGACCCCGACGTGTCTGAACCAAGGGCAAAAGAAAAGAGAGTTTCCCGCGCTCAGACTGCAAGAAAAAGCGGGAATGCACTGCAGTGGAGACGCTAGCATTGGGCAGCGCTGCACGGAACTGTAAAAATCTGCAGTGTCAAGTCCGAGGCACAGTGCTGCGGCCATGATGTGAGGACCTGTCGCACGGCTTTGTCAAACCCCTACCTGGGACCTCGTCACGGATCGATCTGGCGACCCAATTTACCACAAGAGACAATCGAACTCCAGCAGCGCGGCGATCGATAATGACACTTAAAGCTGCTCATGCTTCCCCCACCCCCACCCCCCACCCCCTGCTGCTGAGAAAGACATAGAGAGAACGTGTGTGAGAGTTGGAGACAGAGAGGCAGTTGCTATGGGGGACAGAGAGGCAGTTGCTATGGAGACAGAGAGGCAGTTGCTATGGAGACAAAGAGGCAGTTGCTATGGAGACAGAGAGGCAGTTGCTATGGAGACAAAGAGGCAGTTGCTATGGAGACAGAGAGGCAGTTGCTATGGGGGACAGGACTGCGAGTCCGCCTGACTGATCAGGCAGGACGCGGTCTGCAGCAGTCTGCACTCAGTGGTAGCTTTGCCTGGCAAGACGCATCTTGCACATTGTGCAGCTGGAACTTGGCATCTGCTCTGCCGCACCTGCACTCACACTGCAGTGCTGACGCCAGCAGTGCTTTATTTGTTCAATGGCCTCCAGTAGAAAGTGAGGCTCCTTACGTCTGGGTTTCATGAGAACTTCTCCGCATTGGCTTATTTTCAACGGCTCTTCCTTTCTAAAACCTCTCTTGTGCCAACGGTAAACTTTTCTCGCGATACCGACAAAGGAATGCTGATCTGCTTCGTGCTGCTTTATCAGGATTTTATGTTAACAGGAAGTCTTTGGTATTTTCTATCGTTTCAAACTTTACATCATACTTTGCGACAAGCTTGTGTTGAAATAGTATGAACTTTTATTGCTTTCAAAACCGTTAACTTTCATAGAGACTAAACGTCAACTACACTGGTGGAAACGTCCTGGAGCCGTGCGACGGTTTCGTCTTTATCAGCACGGCCAGGCCCCTCAAACGTCAGGAGCAGCCCAGGAATCACGTTGCTCCAGTCCATACACGCTCGCCAGGAATCACGTTGCTCCAGTCCATACACGCTCGCCTGTCAATTGATCACTGCTTCCAAAGCCTTTGATCTCTTTGCCGAGGGCCAATCTGGCGATGGGGGCAAGTATGCTGAGGCAACAGAGGCCGACTACCTCCCATCGACCATCCAGTCTAAACGGCCAGCACATCTCCACTTGCCCACGTGATGTCCAGCTTTAGAGGCCACAGACCCCGTTTGCTGTTCTTGCACTTCCCCAATGTGGACAAATAAACACGGCACCAAGTGCCTGCGGTTTCTTTCTTCCTCTTTTTTCTTCTTCTTCTTCTTCTCTCTCTCTGCGTGAGAAGGTTGCCAACAAACGAGTCAAACGCCCTTCGCGTAATCATTCTCTCTGCAAACACAAATGTTCTTGAGGGTGTGTCGGGAGTTATTTCCCAAGCTACCTCGCTAGAGGAGAAAAAAGGATAGGGGTGTGAAAGAAACTGGGGTGAGGGGGGGGGGGGGGATGAAGTCAAAGACAAGGGGGTGGAGTTGGTTTTTGTGTCGGATTTTCTTTTTTTCTGAGTATTAATCCAATCACTACTTCATTTTTCAACGAGAACATCCTGTGCCGCGCAGACAAACGTTCGCGTGTACATTCCATATTGTCGTGTGTCAGCTTGATCGAATTTGGCAAAAACTTTCCCCCCTGCCCTCCATCTTTCCTCTGCTCTCACGCCATTGCTTCTCTATCGACGCCCAAAAGCATGCTGCCATCAGGGCGAACGATGAAAAAGAACATGTGGACGATCGATGGCCTGGAAGGGTTGGAGGTTCCCGGCCCCTCAGGCATTGCAGGAGAGAAGCCCGGATCACAGCCTGGCTGGCCACTCTTGGACCGCAAGCGAAGGTGGCAGTCCAAGTAAAAGCTGTTTTAACACCATGTCTATTTGCGATATCGTTCTCCAGTACCTCTCTAAACAGTCCACTCTTTTGCAGAGAAGCTCTGAGCTAGCATTATGGTTAGATTTAGGGTTAGGGTTAGGTTTAGGGTTAGGGTTAGGGTTAGGATTAGGGTAGAAAAGGTACTAAATGAGGTACACAACGACCAGGGTACGAAACGCCCAGGGTTGTTTTCGCTCAAAACGAAAGAAGGAACACATAATATGGAGATCTGTCAACAACATAATGTTCAGTAATCGAGGGCATTGAAAGCATTGGCCATAAACAATTTGCCTTAGCTCTGGTATGCAGAGATTAAGAACCAGCATGTCTCCAGAGCATACCCTCCCTTTACAGATGACAGGGTCAATGCCATCTGACAGTTCAGTTCCTTGGGGCCCGTATAGCCTGCCAGCCAACTCTTGATTCCGTCCGACAGCAGATCAATTATTTGAGGCTGGCCAAGGCGCAGCAGTGCATGCTAAATGAATAGGATCTAGTCAGTGCATTGGCCACACTCTGCACATGTTTAGCCTTTTTCTAATCTGGTGATGGTGACACAGAAACTGATGGCCCTACACACGGGTTGACGCCCTGCAACATTTATGAACCCCAGAGCTTTGCTTTGCGGGTTCTATGCACGTGACGACCATTATGTGAGATGTGAGCCATGGCGTGTGGTACAGCAATCCTGGGGCTAATCGGGCGAATGCATAGATATCGGTGCCTACGCCAAGGTTGCTGTCACGTTTGCATTGCAGACCAAGATCCCAACAACGGGTCCAGCTCACTTATGCAAAGCAGGCAGTCTTGCCTTCTCCGGCACCAAGGGCTTCCTCAGACCAGGGCTTCCTCAGACCAGGGCTTCCTCAGACCAGGGCTTCCAAAGCTGGAGGAGTAAGATCGATAGTGCAAGGCGGCCTACTCCCTCCCCCCCCCCTTCCCTGTCTCTGCCTCTCCGTAGTGCGGTGTTGCCTGAGCTTCCTCTGTAGCCTGGCTCTGAGCAGCCCTGACTCACTCACTCCATCCCCTTCTCTTCACCCCCCGCCTCCACCCCCCAACCTGTCCGCCTTATCCCCCGGGCTGGAGGGCTGGTGTGATTTACAGAGATGGAATGAGTTCACAACGACCTCCGCCCGCTGCAGGAAGGATTGCTTGATGGCAAAGCGTTCCGTGTTATTTGAAGGGCGGATGTGAAGGCAAGAGCGGAAGGCCACGGAGCCTCTTGCTGTATCGAACCTTTCCAGTGGAATGACAGCGGTATTCATTCATTCATTCATCCATTCATTAAACATCGTCCCTGGCAAGACAGGTCCATGCTTGTTGACCAAACCCCCTTGAAGATAAGTACGAAGAAAATAAGATGCCGATCAGTATCGCTCGCAGTGCATAGATGCCAACGATGACACCAAGGAACTCCATCAGTACTGCAAGTCTGTCAGCTTTGTCGGAACATGAGCCTGAGAGATGCTCAGGCACTTATTCAGAAAGAAGGAGACATATGATAGTCAAAGTCCGTGGAGCGACAAATCAAAACCTAAAGTTGGATATAGAAATTTTCAACAAGAAATGAACAACAGTCGAAAGTCCCAGACCCGGAAATGCATAAGGAGCGCAAAATCATTTTCAGCCCATGTGAGTCACCTTGGTAGACAGACAACATCCGTCACAGCCGACTTATCTGCCTATGCCATCACAGCAGAGAGGTCTATATCCCTGGAGCACTTATGGAAGCGCACAGGCGGCGGCTGTGGCGGTGTGCCAAGAGCGATCTCCTTTCTCCATTTCTGTTGTTGGCATTTCCCTTCCAGTACTTCCCTGCCTACCAGTACTTCCCGGCCTTCCAGTACTTCCCTGCCTTCCAGTACTTCCCGGCCTTCCAGTACTTCCTGCCTTCCAGTACTTCCCTGCCTTCCAGTACTTCCCTGCCTTCCAGTACTTCCCTGCCTTCCAGTACTTCCCTGCCTTCCAGTACTTCCCTGCCTTCCAGTACTTCCCGGCCTTCCAGTACTTCCCGGCCTTCCAGTACTTCCCTGCCTTCCAGTACTTCCCTGCCTTCCAGTACTTCCCTGCCTTCCAGTACTTCCCTGCCTTCCAGTACTTCCCTGCCTTCCAGTACTTTCCTGCCTTCCAGTACTTCCCGGCCTTCCAGTATTTCCCTGCCTTCCAGTACTTCCCGGCCTTCCAGTACTTCCCTGCCTTCCAGTACTTCCCGGCCTTCCAGTACTTCCCGGCCTTCCAGTACTTCCCTGCCTTCCAGTACTTCCCGGCCTTCCAGTACTTCCCTGCCTTCCAGTACTTCCCGGCCTTCCAGTACTTCCCGGCCTTCCAGTACTTCCCGGCCGTAGTCTCCTCTCAGGAGGCGGCCGTGCCTTCTTACTGCATCCTCCTTGAGAGAGCGACCAGAACTAAAGGCCGTTCCGTGCTTGCACTGATGGACACCTGGCATCAACAGTATCCCGAGTCCAGATCTTTTCTCACCAGAACCAGCTTGGCAGACAGCTCAGACTTTCGCACAGGTCACAAGTCACAACCATGTGTATGTCTTCATTAGGACAGTTTTGAAAGTGACGAGCAGCGGTTGACATAAGATCCTCTGGTCACTTGCTATGTTACACTATTAGGGAGGACAGGCACGGTTGTTTTCTGGATGAACTCTCGAACAGCAAAAACAGTCACATGTACTGTGATTATTTGTAAGCCAGACGGACTTTCAACAGCTCTACTCGAGGACAGTGGGCCTTTCTTGAATGACTTGCAGTCACTGGAAAGGTTATTAAGTGCTCGAAGAGTCGCATAGATGTCGTCAGAGGATGCACCGTATCCACACAGAGGCGATTTCACACTCCTGCTGTCATTTAGATCTGGGATAGCAGCAACTTTCTTCCACAATCTCCGTGTATCTGCCTCCACTTATCTCTACAGCACAGCACTCACGAAACGAAAAGGAAATAAAAGCTGGGTAGTCGAAGGGACTTTCAGCAGCACCCCAATATTTGTCGCAAATTCAGATTTTGATTTGGCCTCTTTCCTAAGTAGGAATAGAAACATAGAGGAACCCATCATGTGGAAATCCTTCAGAAGATTGAGCAGAGGGAGACCCAGTTTGATGAGCAAAGATAAGTAAGTACCCGACATGCAAAAAGAGTTACCCAACATGGGTAGAGACAATTAAATGAAAGTGGTAACAATGGATCTCCATGCCTCTTTGCAACTGTCTCAAAAAGGAGAAAGCCAAGAAGCTGCTTACAAAAATAGACAATCGCTTTGTTCTCACATAGTGATGAAATGAGCTATAAAGCGAACCCCCAGGAAACGTGAATGAACGAACTACATAATATTGCACACGACAGTAACAATCAAATAAACAGGTAAGCAATAAGTAGAAAGGTGGTAGCTACATCACATACTGGTATAAGGACAACTCGAACACCAGGCACTAATAAGCGACCAACATGTACAAACACCTGGTGCTTCTACTCTCCCTCCAACAGACAATACATAAGAAAAGAGAAAGGCCTGTCAGCACTAAAGCCCTAGGGGGTCTGATGCCTTTTCAGGACTGATTCAGAATTCCAAAATGGCAGTTACTTGCCCCGTGCCGTTACCTTTCCTGAGAATATCATAAAGAAACGCTGCCCTTGAAAATGTCAGCTTCGACAGCTGCCAAGAATAGAGTTAAATAGAAATAGTATCACAAACGTGCCACGTAATGTTCAGAGAAAGAGTCACAGCTTCAGAATTCTGGGAAACACAACCAGAAACATTTCCAAATTCAACGTTTTTGTAAAGTGGTATGCATATCCTTTTTCAAAGTGAGCCTGTCAAATGCTTGACAAAATATTCATCAAAAGCTTTGGAACAATGAATCTAAAGAGCAGCTCCAGGACTTTTCTTCAACACAGCGACCATGATGCACTTAGTCAGATGGACCATGTTTTCCCCCATAATGGTAGCTAAGTGGATACTTATCTCAGTGCACATATGCAAGCCACTGTTACTGAAATAGAAGAAGAAAATTGAGCCGTTTATACATTCCAAATACATAGCTGTGTACTTGTACATTATTCCTGTGCAGCTGATGCACTTTGGGTTTTTAGCCCTGATATAAATCCAAACAGTCATTATCTATATTTCTTATGTATGTGAACGTTGTGAAACGTGTCAGTTTTTGTCGGATTTCAGTTAACTACAACAAGCAGATGTTTCACAAGACTGCAACTAAGTTCCATATCACGCACAGTAGCCATTGCGATTTGTCCATCTTTTCAAAAGCCTCAAATTGCTTAAACATCGTAAGCTGCATCGTGCGGTCATTCATCAAAATACAGACTTGAAACGTAATCCTACATCAGGATCTTCAGCCACGAGAATAGTAAAAAAGGTAAAGGTGTGGTTTTTTATAGCGACTTACACCCTTTGTCTGGGTCTCAAACCGCTTACACTTTACCCCCTGATCACTGGGCATCTTCATCAATCCTTACTGGTCCCTCACAACAATCATAGTGACAGACATTTAAGACGCACACAGTCAGGTACCAGCACCAACTCCTCTCCCTGGGGAGTATTCCAACCCGATGCTGGCGCTTGGCCGCATACAAGGGTTAATCGCACAACGTTTTTGCCAATGTTGCCCTCACAGGTACCCGGTTTTACTCCTGGGTGGGGAGAAACAATGCGAGTTAAGCATCTTGCTCAAGGATGCAACTCTGGGAACCGCGCAGCTTCGAACGCCGTACCCACTGGCCGCAAGCGACTGTAGGTCCAGCGCGCTAACTACTCGGCCACAGAGCCCCGTAGTACTCCTGCGTTGACTAGTGCTTCAGACTCAAACAATGAATAGCCACGACTGCACACAAGGCAGGTGTCAAGCATGCAGTCGAAAACACCAGCGATGCAACGCTGTCACACTTAGACTCCACAAAAGTACTGCACAGTCAAGGTCGACTGTGATAAGACATGCAATGAATGAGCAAGCCCCAACCATCCAAGCTGGCCAGTAACATAACCTCTTGACCTTCCACTCGAAAGCTCTCCCGTTCTCTGACCCTGACTCGATCTACTGCCCTTGCCCGCACGTGACCTCTGCGATGCCTCCACACTCTGTGATGCCCCTGTGGCAGTTTCTGGGTTCCTCCAGAGGTGCTCTACATGAAGAATCTGTGATGGACATCTCCCTCTGGAAAGTACTTTTCTTCGGGTGCCTATGTCGGTGTGAAGAAGAACCCGCTCCAGTCTATGTAGTTTCGTATGAAAGCAAGGGGCTGTTATCATCTGCATCACTGTATGGATCACTTCACCCTTTATACACAGTGATTTGTTGAGTAACTAATTTTGATCAGAAACAGACGTTTTCTTACAGTTTTTTGCTCAATTTTTATGAATCACTATACACAATTTTTTCTGATTGCAGATCTTGATTTGTCTAAAACGATCGTCAACGTCCAAACACTTAGCAGAAACAGCATTCTTAACAACAGAGAGAAATGAAACTTTTCCAAACACCTTTGAAACACGCCAAGAGCATTGCAACGTTTCCTTCTACCTAGCTTCAACCAAGGGACAGGTCAGCATTCAGTCATCGGCGATGCATCACTTCGGATGGCATACAATGCATCCTCCTGTAAGCAACTCGTGAACGCAAACCTCGTAACTCCTTCAGATCGGTACGTTCGCACATACACGACCACCACATCAAGTCCAGCTGGAGCCAAAGAAGGTCAGGGGGACTCAGCCAGCTGCAAAACCCTTGGTCAGAAGGCGCAGAAGGCGAGGGCAGAGATGGGTCAGGGAGAGGATCGAGAATCAGGCGATGTTGGATCCGCT